>JAVTVY010024782.1:0-87724 GCA_036873755.1 Hanleya hanleyi
CACGTCTCAACCGAATTTGATAACCGCTTCTCTCCAGTTGCCAATCAGACCAGGTCATTCCTTTGTAAACTCACCTTCACAGTTACAAGTGGTTCTCTCTCGAACCGACATTGCGAATACAACTAATTAAAGGATTATTTTAATGTCAACTTTCATACAGCATAATTGAGGAAACCCTCGTACGATGCTTAAGCATCAAACGCCTGACTACCTCTATAAACTATATCATTCTTTTAAGTGTAGTTATTTCCTATATCCTGCCTTTCTAATAGTTTAATAATTTTTAACGTTAATTTTATGTCCAGTATTATGACTAGGGAATCAAATTTTTGGCTCTTGATGTTTCCAGAACATCGGCTGTCAAATTCCCTGCAACAACCACTTTCAATCGTGATAAAGAATTTATCCTGATTGTAATATTTTCTATTCGTTATAACATAATTGAATGTGATGATTTACGCCGCATACGAAGTATACTAATGTTACATCATTTCACGATTCCCCAAATGGTGACGAGGAGTACTAAACTGGGTGGGTTTCTATTTTGGACATCTACGAACAGAGATATGTAATATCGGACTGCAATCAAATACTCCGATACACACGACCCCAGAAAACAAACTATGACCCCATCTTATACAAGGGAATGTTAATCCCAGTGATATTTATAAATTGTCATCTATAATAATCAACACCGTGTAAGTATGTAATGGAGATACGGCGTCATTATTGAAATAAAATTTAAAATATGAAAATTAAAATCAGAAAGTCCAAATGACTGCAAATCACACAGAAACACATGATACTAACTCAAGTCGATATCACTGATAACGTCCGTCATCAATAATCAACTACGGCCAAGATGTTGCAAATCATATCGAACGTCGTGATATGACTGAAATATTGTTGAATACAACGTTAAATCATATTCACTCACTCATCACTCGAACATACCTTCATAATGGCGTGTATCAGCGGAGATTAGTATACAGCCTGTCACTGTATCCCATACGATATCTCCTCATATATCACATCTGTTTTGTACAGAACCGAATTCGTGAACCAAACACCTTCAAAGCTTTCCTAATGATCGATATCAAAATGGTAAGCCATATATTCCATTAGTATTCTCGCTACAGATACACAGTCTTCTCCCCGCGAGTTGGGTAAGTTTGACACAGCGCGTGGGAAATTTGCCCATCCAGTCTCAAAACAAGACAAGTCTGTAAATCGTGGGAGTCGAATGTCGACGTCACAGTCATTATTCCGGTTTGGGATCTCGTCTTATATTATTGACTATCTGTGAGCTGTTACATCCTTACAAGATTCCTCACGAGTTGACAAGAAGACCAAAGCTGCGTGGGTTTCTATTTTGGGCATCTCCGAGCAGGGAGATGTAAGTTCGATCCGCCATCAAATAATTATGCCAGATTCTATTGATTCACATCTCCATTGTTTGGCGATGCACCAATCACTACTAATCTGTCCACCCAGTGTCATGGAAGCTTTAGCTTTAACTCTAATTTGTTATCACGGAGATAACCGAATAGTGTGACAGAAATTCGCATCAATCGATTTTATGTATGGAACATCATCATGTCTTGCTGACATCATTGATCTCCTGTATGAAACCGTCTTGTGTGTTGTTTTTTTATTGTTTTTATGTCATACACATTGGTGTTAAGAAGAAAACAAATTCATAACTCTAAATTTAATATCAACAGGGGAAATCCCATCTAGCATTGTTCTGGGGAATCCTACTAGCACAATTACGAAACTAAGCGGTGAAGCCACTGTACTGATCAAACAGAAACTTTTCGATATCCACGTCCTCAGCCGTCTACTGCAGTTCTCGGGCCGAAGTTTTCTATTGGAAAACCTCCATATGCGTCGATGTCTGATTAAAATAGCATTTTACCAATGATTTCCCCTTTGCATTTGAGAGAAAAATCCGAGAGCGGGAATTATTCTGGATGCTAGAACTTGGGTCGGTCTTTCCGTTTGGTTTAAATGATAATGTCTGTGGGTTCAGCAATGCTACAAACCGCCGTTCAAATACATCCAACATTACGCAGCTATTTAAACCCCATCAACGGAGGCATCGCAGCCATGGTTGGCGAAAGTTTAATAGTTCGATGATTCACGATCATATCACTTTAAATTATTTAGTGGGTTTATCTAACACACCCAATAGTATACATAGCTTACGTACAGTTCTGTATGCGTTACCTCTGAGAGCTTTAGATCGAATAGCCAGAGATGTACAACAATCTGCGTCTTCAGGAAATATAATACCACCAAAAATCAGTAAAGTATGTCAAGATATAGCGTATTTTCGGTTGTATCGTCCAGTGAACATAATCGAAACATCTCAAGATCGGCTTTTCTTGAAACTCAACTACTTAGATAAAGGACTGGACATTATTAATTTACCTCGAATCCTGAATGATCCAGAGGTACGCAACGCGGTACCAAACTATTTTAGGTTCACAGAACCTCGTTGCATTTCATATGAGTATACTAAATCTATAGCCACCAAAATATTCAATTACTCCAATGCTGTCAGGGAGTTTGACTGGAATTTATACACGTCAGGAGGTTATAGTTGTGATTGTGAATCGTAGAACTTTATCTATACACCATGCAAACATGTTGTGACTGGTGACCTTGATGTGGTGAGTGATAAGGACCTGAAATTACTCCTGATGAAAGGACCTAAGTATAGAGAGCCGAGAAGAATGAATCTGAAGGCTGACCAGAAGATAGTCCTGTCTGCATTGGAGCAGTACGTTATTGATTGGTCGAAGCGAGAAAAAGTGGAACCTACAGTACTCGCTGATTGGCTGGACCTCACCAAAAGCAAGGTCGTTGAAACAATCCGCCATATTGACAGAAGTACTCTTCCCCAAGCAAAACAAGTACTGAGAAACCTCAATTCGCAAGAAGTTCTTGCAAATCTCCAGAGTAAATTCGTCATTGTCCCAGCAGACAAAGCTCCAAATAATATAATAATCATATGTAAATATTACTATTACCAGGTGCTGGTTAAAGAATTGAGTGTAGACCTATCATCATCAAATACGTCTACTTACTCCCAAACTTCAGTTACTCTGGAAGATTTATTTAACAATCACAAAATGTTTCTCAGGGAAAGAGGTATTTGTCTTCCAACCAATCATAACGACATACCAAAAGTATACTGGACTCCCAAAATGCATAAATCACCATACAAAGCTAGATTCATAGCTGGTTCTAGAAAACTGATCGTAGATATATTAATGTCGGAAGCCATAAAGCATTCTTTAGCACTACTACATACAAGAGATATCATTCATGGGATGTTTCTTTGTTTATAGAGTTGCTTGAATTTCTCATTAAAAATGTCTATGTGAAATTTGGCAACACAATATATCAACAGCATATAGGTATTCCAATGGGTACTAATTGCGCACCCCTGTTGGCTGACCTGTATCTGTTCTCTTATGAATATGACTATATGCAGGCGCTTTCAAAAACCGATCCATTCAAAGCCCGTTCCTTCTCATTCACCAAACGCTATATAGACGATCTTCTCGCTGTGGATAATCGCTACATAAATGACGCAGTGAGGGATATATATCCACCTTCACTGGATTTGAAGAAAACTACAGATAGCCCTACAGGCACATCATATTTAGATCTATATCTCTACAAAAATGAAGCGGGCATTCTTTCTCGTCGACTTTATGACAAAAGAGATGAATACAATTTCGACATGTAAACTATCCCTTTCTGGACAGTAATATTCCAGTGGGACCTGCATATGACGTATACATATCTCGCCTAGTTGTGACGATTTCAATCAACGTCACAGAACATTGTTGCAGAAATTTATAAAACAGGGCTATTCCCCCAAGCGCCTCCAGTCAAAGTTTCTCAAATTTGGCGATACATATCGCATGCTGATAGCAAAATACGAACGTAGCGTGCAAGATCTATGGCGTTACGTTTCGTAACTTGTGTCTAATTCCGCTTAACCCGGGGCTAGGGGCCGTATGAACCCATGTACTTCAAAATCCTCATGGTGCTCATATGAACAGTTACAATCAAAGCGTGACTGAGATACACCATTCTCTAGATAACGACTTTAGAACGATTATTATGGATTAAGAATACTGATCAGCGATACGGATTTTATGTTTTTGGAACATCATGATGTCTTGTCGGCATCATTGAAAACTGTTGACCGCTTCTCTCTTGCAGGAAACTAGCCTATGTTTATGTATACTATGATTGTCTTTTTGGATTTGGTGCTGATACTGTTATATGGATATGGAATAGGTCTTTGGATTATGGACGCGGATATTCTTTAATGAGCGACGGCTGAATTATGAATGACGGACTAGACGCTTGTATGGTTATGCATATAGCCTCAAAACGACCCCAATGTGATAAACTGCAAAGTCACGGAGTGTCAGCTCTCAATTTTTTGTCGTTCCCGAAAGTCTGGTAGTCTGTAAGACACTTTAAACACTGTGAAATGTAGATATATACATCCCCTCATCAGTTTATTACGATTATTCTATCCCGTTTGGGATTCAAGATATAAGAGTTAATCATAGATAAGAACCAACCCAATGACTTTTCCGTCATTTCTTTGACTATCGTTCTTTCTGGAATCAACCTTTAACTGTATTGTTTGTTAATTGCCTCATGAAGTTATATAACATATAAAAAGTGAATATCTCTACCTGCTATGAATTAATGATACCGTCTATCTAGTTATACATTGTGAGCAATTCGAATCCCACGGCTGATTTTGTAACTTGTTCGTCACGTAACATTAATGATCTGCAAGCATCGAATCGTAGACCGCTCAAACAGTAGTCACTTTCAACTCTACGTGGGATACGACATGGTTCCACTATCACTACGTCATCTTACACCGGAGGTTATTCAAATATTGGATCGTGCTACAGCAAATCAAATAGAATAGATTACCCAGCGATGCGGTTAATTTACTATAAGTATAATATTTCATGGTGATTATCGTGCTTTAGCGTGATCACTACCCCTCGTATTATGAAACAGCGGTATCTCCGGTTGCGCTTAATATTCAGTATGGAGGTGTTTGGAAGAAACTAATGATACATGGATTCCCGTTACTACAAGGCAAATACAGAATGGACTATAAATTAAAGTCGAAAGTGCCATGGATCAGAACTAATTAGTACATGTATATGAATACTGGTCATGAATCCTCCCCACATGGCTCTTCTGAAGACGGCCATAAATGTAGCGCCTCAGAGGATCGAAGTCGGCCATTCAGTCGAATATCAAGGGATCATGTCGTTGCCTCTGGTGTGTTATTAGACGGGCGGATTAATTAGAATGAACTGTTTGTGTCAGACTTCTGACCACGATGACCTTGGGGAGCCAAGACAAGACACCCTGGATATATATGCACAGAGCCAATCAAACATGCGGATATATTACAGGCCAATTTTGCAACTGTAGTTCAAAGAAGGTTAGCACAATGGCGAGTTTAGACACTCATGTAAAATTTCGATATGCAAAACAACGTCATAAATATATACGATTGGCCTTCCATCGAGGTATGGTGTGCATGCTACATACACGGCAATTCCGCTGACACTTCCCGCCGCAACATATCGTCCAGAAACTCATGGTTTGCGAGGTTCATATGTACCGGTATCGCGGATTAGTAGCACGATGGACTAGTGAGTGGTATTAAAGCGTGACTGGGCTGCGCGCTTCACACGATAAACTAATGGTATTCGTGAATCAGGATTTGAAAACATTACCACAATCACACCGACGTTAAGGAATGTCTTTTTACAATACAAAATTAGCATAATTTTACATTTACGTGGATTCGACCAAATTGGAGCGATATGCTAGAGGTGGGGAAAACTGACGACGTCTGGCGGCTAAAGAGCAACCATATGACTCTACAGGAACGCTTCTCTCATACCTGGAGAATATTAATGTACTACCGTTGGAATAGGCCAGAGCTAGGATAGCCATCTCGGAATACAACAAAGAACAACTGGAGTTGACATGAATCCAGCGGTTCAAATCGTTCCTCAATTCGTCGGGGTCATAACGATCAGTATCCAACAGATTTTGAAGTGAAAGAGAATATACATCACTAACTATCACGAAATAAAAACAGCGAAATGCAGTCGATTCAGCAACATATATCAAACCAAAATGATAAATATAGATATGTAAAACAAACTGGTGCAGAGACTAGTCCGTGTTACTTTGGGTTTTCCTCGCAAAACAGACCTATGACTTTTATGGCAGCAAATAACTGAGCAACAAATGTCCTATCGGAATGGGAATCTTTGGTTATGGTAATCTGTGGTGATATTCTTCAGCAATGGTCAGCCCTTGTCAATAAAAGTTGATTTATCCAAGTGTAGTCAACCATATTCACGAAATCATCTCGAGAATGGTCGTCTGGGAATCAAAAAACGGCCGAATTACAAGCGCCTAGTCCACCACTCAATATTCAGCCGTCGTCTATTAAAGAATTTCCGCGCCCATATTCAAAGACCTATTCCTTATTTCATATAACAGCATTAACACTAAATTTAAAAAAAATCAACAACCGCAATCACTGTATACATAAACATAGGCTAGTTTCCTGAAAGAGAGAAGCAGTCAACAGTTTTCATTGATGCCGGCAAGACATCATTGTGTTCAAAAATATCAATTCCGTATCGCGGATCAGTATTCTTAATCCATATGATTTTCGTTAAGTCGTTATCTAGAGAATGATGTATCTCAGCCACGCTTTGATTGTGAATGTTCATATGAACACCATAAGGGTCTTGAAGTACATGAGGTGCAAGGTATAGTTAACAATAGACCTGGTATTGCCATGACCGTATTTTGGCCATGGTAACCATGATCAAGGTCAACCATGGCCATGCACGCATCCATTTCGAGAATAATCCTCGGGAAAGTCGTATTTCTTTTCCAAAAACAAAACGGTCGAACGTTTGGTTAAGAATAGTCAATGACCATACTAAATAAGTTGAACTATAGATAAAACACAAACGTTCTCCATTTTATTGCGAAATCAGTTTCTCGACCTGACACTCGTGTCCCACTCCAAAACATACATTATATGTATTGAACGAGAGAACTGCCCAACAATTTTCAGTTATATATGACAACAACAACAAGAGGTTTGTCTTCGAAATCTTATCCGGTTCTAACATTTCAAATTACAAGTCACTCTTCAGATATTGAATGCTTGTCTTTCTTTGATTGTGCCTGTTTATTTGAACACCAGCGCAACTGTAGCTGCAGAGGCCCTCGGTGACCGAGTGGTCTAAGGCGCTTCGCTGGTGACCGCTAGCCTCACACCGCTGAACCGGCACGGGTTCGAGCCCAGCTGGTCCATGTGTGAAAGTTTGCCAGTTACTTGCCGAATGGCGGTGGTTCTCTCCGGGTACTCCGGCTTCCTCCACCAACCAAACTGACTGTCACCATATGAGTGAAACAAACTTGAGTGTGACATTAAGCCAAATTCCCTCTCTCCTCCCTATAGCTGCAGTGTATCACGTTGAGCAAAATGCTCAGGAGGCATGCTGGTTTTATTAAGAGTGGTAGTCTTTGGTTTATTGTCGCGACATTTTGAGCCCCAAAACCATTTCATAGCGCTGTTGACCATGCTGACTGGATATGCCACCTCTTGCATATCGCTCCAATCTTAACATTTGTTGAACACATATATAATTAACGAATCGATCGTGAGAGGTATCGCGCGCCATATGACAATAATAACAGTCCAGTTTCAATTGTAAATTAAGATATATTATTACTTATATTATAAAACACTCACCTATCTGACTTCTACTTATTATTTCAACAACAAGATGTGGAAACTTGAATCTCAGTGCATTCTCTGCTATGCTTCTTTAAGTAACAAAAGACTATGTGAGAGAACGGATATCTCAACAGTTATATATGACAAGGATAATTGTCGCTTTGATTGTCAGATTAAAGGCGTGCACTGGATGTACTTGATACCACGTGTTTATTCGGTTCTTTCTGCCGCAGCTCCGCATTGCTGAATGAAATACTGCACGTAAGCATACCCACGTAACATTTGGAGCACCCGCATCATCTTCGCATCGTTAAGCCAATTTCTCAATGATCTAAATAGTCATCACTCGAATTGTTGAATACATTAGACGAAATCGGGGGACGATGTCCTATCCTGATATTTCTCTAGGCGTAGATGACTCGGACCCGACAATAGGCCCACGTACATAACTGTTCGAGATATAGCAATGTGAACCAGACGTCAAGCTAAGTGTCGTTTAACGTATGTAGATAAAACGGAAAGCGGGGAATCATGCCGGACGTTGGCGTACCCTACCTAATGGTACGTGCGTAAATGTAATATTAAATATTAACTAACAAAAGCCAATTCGTTGAAAGGATACATTCATCATTTTTTTTTTTTTTGCTCTTTCCTGATAAGGTCATTATTTATGCTGTTATTAATAATACCCTTGTGTGTTACGATACGAGATAGCTGGTTATTAATAATACCCTTGTGTGTTACGATACGAGATAGCTGTGATTTATTCGACAATGTGATGCAATATATCCGTGAAAAATCTTCAAGTATTACCCTCCTAAATAACGCGTTATTTAGGCGAGTTGATCATGCAGGTCATTCTAAATAAATCATCTTCGTTTTATCAAGCCAATTTCTACGTTCCCACTTCGAACGTGGGAACGTAGAAATTGGCTTGATAAAATGAAGATGAAATAAATCAACATGCTGACTCTCTCGATATTTCGTGTGTAATTGATCATGGTTATGAATAATGTGATATTTACAAGAGCTACAATGCTTTACAATGTTTGTAAAAGTAATTGTCGGCTTAGAGGAAGTAGCCTAAAGCACTCGCAAAATAATGGTTTATAAATCACATATCCTAGAACAAATGAAATAAAATACTACCGGTATGTAGTATACACTGGATATATATGCCTTTTAGCTATATAGTAGACATCCACCTCGCAAAGATTAGTTGATTTGGTACGAATCCTCATACTATATTTTTTCGCCATGTATAAAAACAATTGTGAAATTTCATCGTTATGTCACAAATTCAGAGCGATATACAGACAGTAAACGTCAGATCCAACATTCATGTTCGGCCGACGTCCACAAAAGAATTTCCGAGAATAATAATAATAATAATAATAATAATAATAGACATGCTGCTCTATACATAAAATCCTAATCACTTTCTACTTATTCTTTACCCAAATGAATTTTTAAGTCCTTTTCCTGTGTATGTATCTCAGTCACGCTTTGATTGTGATTGTTCATTTCAACACCATGGAGATTCACACGATATGCTAGGAGTTCGTCATATTCAAATGGGTCCTAGCCTATATCGGATATATAAGCATATATAGCCGTTGTATACAACATGCCGGTAGTGGATGTTTCTAGAATATGTGATTAAGGGAGTAGATCACGTTGCCTATGAAGCCATAACATGGGAATTTCTTTTTTTTAACTTTCGAAACAGAATGAATATCCTATTATTAGTGTCCGGACACCTCAAAATAGGGTAAAAGTAAACAAAAGATTGATATCTAACAAAACAGAACCAACTGTTCATATTACCAGTAGCTCCAAAGTGAAATAGTTTTGACCAAAATTTAGGCCTGTCCGATTCATCAGTTCGACGGCACAGAATGTTAGGTGGGCCAGAGATGATTCTTGCGGTCCTCCCGAAATTTGTTCCGTATTCACGGCTAGCCAAAAGGCAACTTCGTCAATGCCTTGGAGATGAACCTCAAGAATATTTCCCGTATCCAGCCCAATTCCTCACTCCCAACCCCCTTTCGGACATAGGCTGGAAGAGGGTGAATGTATTCGTGATACAGATGCTATTTGAAAAAAAGTACAGTGACCTCTATATTGTTATTTCATATTTCGCCAGGAGTGTATAAATTCCACATTATATGTTAAGTTGAAGAAACTTTGACTTTGGAAAGTAGAGAAAAATGGGCTTTAAACCTGAAAATACTGATATTTCCTTATTAATTCGGTGTTCTAGCCATTCGCAGGACAATTCCACGCATCACGCAAGATTTTGTAAATAACCATGGTGACCCCCAATTAATGAAATTCTCTCCTTGATAGTTCTTAAGAAACCATTAGTTTGCGAGCGTCTATAGGCAGTGACATTGGGTTATGGTCAAACCCAATCGTAACAGGATCTAGATATAGCACCATGGTTGCAACATAATGTCTTACCGGCATCGCTGCAAACGTTTGACCAGTTCTCTCTTGCACAAAAATAGCTAACCAGTACTTGTATGTGTTTAGTTGCCTATACATCTTTGGTACTGATATTGTCATGCAAAATAAATGATTTCCAACATTCTCATTAAGAAAATGAGAGAGAAGTCGGAGTAACACAATTTAGCCTACACAATAATTAAACAGGTTTAAAGTATTCCCTCAGAATGGAAGAAGCACTGCAAACAGAGAGAGCTACACAATAATTAAACAGGTTTAAAGTATTCCCTCAGAATGGTAGAAGCACTGCAAACAGAGAGAGCTACACAATAATTAAACAAGTTTAAAGTATTCCCTCAGAATGGTAGGAGCACTGCAAACAGAGAGAGTTACACAATAATTAAACAGGTTTAAAGTATTCCCTCAGAATGGTAGAAGCACTGCAAACAGAGAGAGCTACACAATAATTAAACAGGTTTAAAGTATTCCCTCAGAATGGTAGAAGCACTGCAAACAGAGAGAGCTACACAATAATTAAACAGGTTTAAAGTATTCCCTCAGAATGGTAGGAGCACTGCAAACAGAGAGAGCTACACAATAATTAAACAAGTTTAAAGTATTCCCTCAGAATGGTAGGAGCACTGCAAACAGAGAGAGCTACACAATAATTAAACAGGTTTAAAGTATTCCCTCAGAATGGTAGAAGCACTGCAAACAGAGAGAGCTACACAATAATTAAACAGGTTTAAAGTATTCCCTCAGAATGGTAGAAGCACTGCAAACAGAGAGAGCTACACAATAATTAAACAGGTTTAAAGTATTCCCTCAGAATGGTAGGAGCACTGCAAACAGAGAGAGCTACACAATAATTAAACAGGTTTAAAGTATTCCCTCAGAATGGTAGGAGCACTGCAAACAGAGAGAGCTACACAATAATTAAACAAGTTTAAAGTATTCCCTCAGAATGGTAGGAGCACTGCAAACAGAGAGAGTTACACAATAATTAAACAGGTTTAAAGTATTCCCTCAGAATGGTAGAAGCACTGCAAACAGAGAGAGCTACACAATAATTAAACAGGTTTAAAGTATTCCCTCAGAATGGTAGAAGCACTGCAAACAGAGAGAGCTACACAATAATTAAACAGGTTTAAAGTATTCCCTCAGAATGGTAGGAGCACTGCAAACAGAGAGAGCTACACGATAATTAAACAGGTTTAAAGTATTCCCTCAGAATGGTAGGAGCACTGCAAACAGAGAGAGCTACACAATAATTAAACAGGTTTAAAGTATTCCCTCAGAATGGTAGAAGCACTGCAAACAGAGAGAGCTACACAATAATTAAACAAGTTTAAAGTATTCCCTCAGAATGGTAGGAGCACTGCAAACAGAGAGAGCTACACAATAATTAAACAGGTTTAAAGTATTCCCTCAGAATGGTAGAAGCACTGCAAACAGAGAGAGCTACACAATAATTAAACAGGTTTAAAGTATTCCCTCAGAATGGTAGGAGCACTGCAAACAGAGAGAGCTACACAATAATTAAACAGGTTTAAAGTATTCCCTCAGAATGGTAGGAGCACTGCAAACAGAGAGATTCCAGTTTTCTAAAATGTCGTCCCGGGAAGCGTGTGTAAAAGGGGTAACGTATTTCGCCGTGACAATTGTTCGATATATCTTGAATATCTCTCCAACCTATATCGTTGTACACGTTTAAGCCCCTAGTGTGTTCAAAAGATTTTTTGACAAAATTCTGACCATGATGACAACGAATGATTCTCTCAAATTCCAGATGATATACCTATCTCAAGGAACCGTACGGGGATAGGAAACAATTCTTGACAACGTATAATTTTGCAAAATTAAACCAATTCGAAGTCAGTTCCCCTTATAGATGAACGAATTCATGCTAAAAATCTCCTTAAATAGACGATATATATCGGTGTTCACTCCATTAAGCACAACCCATTTCATTTTTAGCAAAATGGATCTGATTTATTATTGCTTTCTGTGAAAGAGTCACTTTGCGTGTATTGGGAACAGTGCTCCTCGGTCAATACAAGTACCGTTTGTACCATGATGTATCTGGTTTCTGATTGATGATGTTAGTGTTAATCCCTGCTGTATTTCAGATCGTTTAGAATTACTGATATAGATTAATGTCATATCCTCGAGGGTTGACGCGGGGAATCTTAACCTCAACATGGAACGCACGATGATAGATCGCAGTATAAGCACGAACAAATTCGCAAACGTCGTGCATGTATTATCATTATTATCATATTCCATTCGTTAGAATTAGTAACTACATTTAATTATATCTCCACTGTTGGATGGATAAGAACCGCTCTCAACGTATTTTGATTATTGTGACTATGTTCTACCGCAAGCGCACCTGCTCATTCTAGGGCGTAGAGTAATCCACAGAGACAGCAATTGATTAAAATTAAAATTATATCTATATCTAGATCTATGTGTTTGCTATAGCAAGCGTCACATCCGATCAATATTCTGCCGTCGCCCATAAAATAGTTGTATTAGTATATACTCATTAGAATTATTAGATTGTATATCATATGTATTATGCCGTAATAGTAGGAAACAAGAGCCGTCAGACGAAGAAATACTAGTACTTATATGATATAAAATCAATTAATTTCATGCAAAATTGCACAGTGTTGAAAATAATGTGATATACATGCATGACGTGTTGTGTCATTGAAATAGACACCAAATAGCTCAATATGGTTTACCTTATTTAATTGTCATAACGTGTGTTCCCTCTGATCAACAGAACAGTTCACGAACATGCTGATGAAGAACCCTTCCCTAGATGAAGATGGTTAGATTATAATAAAAGAATGGCAGTTTAACTGCAGAAATAGGGCATATAACTCTAGTCCTATAGATCTCCGATAAAAGACAACTCTGTTACTACTCACAATACATTAAAAAGGTAAAATCTAATAAAAACTGTGACCTTTGGCCCAGTGACCTAAAAATCAGTATGCCGAAATTTATTCCCAGTTTATTTGCAATGAGTTTGAGGTATACTTGAGTTTGAGGTAGGCATAAGGTTTTAAATCAATTCAGGATTTAGAACAGGAGATTTTTTTATAGTTTTATAGGTTCTCTGCCTTGAGTGAACTTGATCGTTGACCTTTTGACCTAAATATAAAATAAGGTTCTTCTTTGCCTATATACCCAATGTTTCGTACCAATTCATAAACTGGAACTGGAAATTTTTCTATTTTTTTTGCATATTTTCTAGCCCAAGTGACCTTAATCTTTGACCTTTTTACCGCCAAAGTAATAGGCTGAGAGTAATTCCCAAATTATACCTTCAGTTAATAAATGAATCTAAAGTTTTATTACACGATCGGGGTTCGGTGGGCGGTGAAAAAAAAATTGATCTCTGCCTCACTCCGTATGCATATTCACAGAATGTTGGCGACGGCTCGACAAGGATAAGCAGCCAGTATCACCAAATTATACACCGAGTCAGCGATGTTTCACTGTACCAATTGCGTTAAAGTCTTTATCTAAACTGTGATTTTGTGGATTTATTTGCTGTTCGATGTGTGAATAGCTCAGACTTAATAACAATGTAAATTCCCGTTAAAATGCCATATTTGTGCAGACCATACGTCTGTGCAAACAAACAGCTGCCGGTGTGGTCAATTTTTCTTCTCCATTGCGATGGGCCGTTGAATGTGTTTGCATTGGTGTACTTTTATCGCCGCGTGTAATTGGCGCCTTCAAAATACAGAAAATTGTACTTTGCACATTTTCCAAAGGAGGAATTAGATGGAAATCCAAAAAAAATATAATTAATTCATTTCATGCAAAATATGCTCAGTGTTGGAAATAATGTGCTTTACATGCGACTGAACCACACTTGATTCAGGCATGGTGTTTCCTATCATTAAAATAGACACAAAAAATATAGAATCTGACCTTGAAAAAAATAGGTCAAGATCAGTCATCTTTAACTTACTTCTGGATCATCGCATACATGGAGTTAATTTGAAAAACCTTGCCATAATTATTCAAAATACATCATAATGAATACAAGCGTCTAGTCCGTCATTCATAATTCAGCCGTCTTAATTCTTAATTCATAACATTCGTTGTAAAGTCGTTATCTAGAGAATGATGTATCTTAGTCACGCTTTGATTGCGCCTGTTCATATGAGCACCATGAGGATCTTGCAGTACATGGGTTCATACAGCCCATAGCCCTGGGTTAAGCGGAATGAGACACAAAGTTGAGACCTTTGAGTGGAGGTGCTTGGTGGAATAGCCCTGTTCTATAAGTTTCTGCAACACTGTTTTGTGACGTTGATTAAAATCATCACATTTAACGCAGGATCTAGCAAATGCTACTAGGCGAGATATGTATACGCCATATGCAGGTCCCACTGGAATATTACTGTCTAGAAAGGGATAGTTTACGATGTCGAAATTGTAATCATTTCTTTTGTCATAAAGCCGACGACAGAGAATGCCCGCTCCATTTTTGTAGAGATATAGATCTAAATATGATGTCCCTGTAGGGCTATCTGTAGTTTCCTTCAAATCCAGTGAAGGTGGATATATATCCTTCACTGTGTCACTTATATAGCGATTATCCACAGCGAGAAGATCTTCTATATGAATGGGAGAGAACGGGCTTTGAATGGATCGGTTTTTGAAAGCGCCTGCATATAGTCATATTCATAAGAGAACAGATACAGGTCAGCCAACAGGGGTGCACAATTAATACCCATTGGAATACCTATATGCTGCTGATATATTGTGTTGCCAAATTTCACATAGATATTTTTACTGAGAAATTCAAGCAACTCTATAAACAAAGAAACATCCCATGAATGGTATCTCTTGTATGTAGTAGAGCTAAAGAATGCTGTATGGCTTCCGACATTAATATATCTACGATCAGTTTTCTTGAACACAGATACTGTTAATGAACTTAGACGGTCAATAAGGTCCTGATGAGGGGTTGTAGTATAGAGAGTCGAGAAATCCCATGCGGATACATGTCTGTACGGTATGTGACCTTTAGCATCAAGTTCTTCCGTAAGACATTTTGACTTTTTCAATATCCACATACATTCAACGCCAGAGTTTTTAGAAATAGTGGCGCAATACCTTTCCCAAAATTCTTTTACCTCCTGAAGCGAAAAAAAACAGCGAATGGCCTTGTAAAAATACGCCACGGTTAGTCAACTTGGCTCGAGGTAATCAAAATCAATTACTTGCAATGAAATTGTGGTATACTTGGAATTTGATCATAATCCATGTCTCTGAATTGGAATTCACATTTTCCACTTTTTCACATTTTCTAGCGTAGGTGATCCTGACATTTTAATCTCAGGGTAAATATAGTTATTCTCTGCTCGATATGCAAGGTAGTCATTAAGTTTTTAACTAATTCTGGACATGGAACAGGAGATTTTCCAGTTTTTTACAGGTTCTCTGGCTTGAGTGAACCTTGACTGAGCTATTCCCAATTATAGCTTCAGGTAAAATTTGGAGTGAATTGAAGCAATAGTTTTCAAATTATCGTGTTAACGGAAAAACGTGACACGCGCACACACACACACACATACACATACACACAACAAAGCCCCGATCGGTGTCCAGCGGGGGATAATAATGCAGCAATATTTGAGTCTCGTTAAATCGGCATAATTGTTCTTGTGGGAAAGGCCGTATGACATTCCTTCTCTCTTGCAGGATATTAGCATACATGTAGTTTTATGTATACTGTGATTTATCCTTTTAATTCGGTGCTAATGTTATTATATCAATTAGGTCTTTGGATTATGAACGCGGAAATTCTTTAATGGACGACGGCTGAATAATGAATGCCAGACTAGCCGCTTGTATGCAAAACATTGACGGACAATCATTACTGGCTCAAGTTCCCATGGACAACCGATTCTTATCAGGTGTCCAGGGGCAAATGGTAATAGTATAGGTTGTCCATGAACAATTATATCTGGGGATACGTTTTCGGACAATACAAGGATTTGTTCAATTTTCCAATAACTGTTCAAGTCGTATTAACGATTCGCCACCTGGGAATGGTTGTCTTATATCTGGCTTTAATATGTGAAGTAGCATAGTAATGCAATTTGGTCAACCAAATAAAGCTAGTTTCTCTGTGATTGTTAAACCGTACAATACAAGCGTCTAGTCCGTCATTAAATATTCAGCCGTCATCCATTAAAGAATTTCCTTTCCATAATTCAAGAACCTATTCCATATTACATATAACAGCATTAGCACCAAATTCAAAAAAAAACAATCATAGTATACATCAACATAGGCTAGTTTCTTGCAAGAGAGAAGAGAGGAGATGAGGTCAACATTTTTCAATGATGCTGGCAAGACCTAATGATGTTCCAAAAATATCAAATCCGTCTCGCTGATCAGTATTGCATATGGCGTATACATATCTCGCCTAGTAGCATTTGCTAGATTCTGTGTTGAATGTGACGATTTTAATCAACGTCACAAAACATTGTTGCAGAAACTTATAAAACAGGGCTACTCCACCAAGCGCCTCCACTTAAAGTTTCTCAAATTTGGCGATACATATCGCATGCTGATGGCAAAATACGAACGTAGCGTGCAAGATATATGGCGTTACGTTTCGTAACTTGTGTCTAATTCCTCTTAACCCGGGGCTAGGGGCCGTATGAACCCATGTACTTCAAGATCCTCATGGTGCTCATATGAACAGTCACAATCAAAGCGTGACTGAGATACATCATTCTCTAGATGACGACTTTACAACGATTATTATGGATTAAGAATACTGATCAGCGATACGGATTTTATATTTTTGGAACACCATGATATCTTGTCGGCATCATTGAAACCTGTTGACCGCTTCTCTCTTGCAGGAAACTAGCTTATGTTTATGTATACTATGATCGTCTTTTTGAATTTGGTGCTAATACTATCATATGGAATAAGGAATATGTCTTTGGATTATGGACGCGGATATGTTTTGATGGACGACGACTGAATTATGAATGACGGACTAGACGCTTGTAATTCTTAATCCATATGATTTTCGTTGTAAAATGCCTGAGGTGGTTTTGTATACCTGAAGTCTCATTCTCATTTCCTAATATACAGACCTTCCATGAAACATCACTTGAATTAAAACTAGGTCAATATCTATATATCATTTGTTGATGTAGCGTTAAACTCCATTTCTTGTAATATAATAACTGGGTCTATTTTATTTGAAAGGTACTATGAGAAGAGAAAGTCTCGGTCATCCATCCTTCATAAGTTACTGCTTAATAACAAGTTGCACATGCAGTTTATTGTTTCAAGATATATTGAGTTAACAGCAACCTACTTGTGTTGCAGTCTAGGTCAAGATTGATAATCTTAAACATGTTACTGGTTCAATCGATATCACATCAATGATGGACAGACAAACCTACCTTCACCTTATACTTTATGGTCGAACATTATCTGTATACCATACAAACATAATGTGCCAGGTATTAAACCCAGATATAGTGAACAATGAAGAATACAAAGAACCATTCGCAAGAAGTTCTAGCAAATCACCAGAGTAAATTCGTCATGGTCCTAGCAGGCAAAGTCCGATATAATATAATATTCATATGAAAATATTACTATTACTAGGTTAAGGAATTTACTATAAACACACCATCATCGAATACGTATACTTGCTTCTAAACTGGAACAGTTATCACAACAAGTATTTCAGGAAAATGTATTTCTCTTCCAGTCTCTCATAACGACATACTCATCGTGTACTGAAACCCCAAAATTTATAAAAACACCACACATTGGTAGATTGGTAGCTAGTTCTAGAAGCTGAACTACCAAGCTTCTGTCAACACTGTTGACGAGGGCTTTCATAATCCGGATGCCCACGGCAGGAAATGAAGGTTCCGTTTACTTTTTGGTGTGGCAAATTTTGACCTTCCCAGCATTGTACATTGGACCTCGGTTGTCAACAACAGGGATAGATATCCAGCTGTCCGAGTGGGTAGTAAGGTCTGAGCGGCCTTTGTGCGCGATTAGTTTTCGTGATCCGAAATAGTGATCTATAATTTCTCTCCATCTGTTCAAATGAGGTAGTTTGTTCAGCGAAATTGGTAATCACGCAATATCTATATATTTGAAATCTCGGTAAGAGGTCATCTCCGAATATCCCCCGAAACGTTATTTTCGTCTGTAATTTAGAAAAATGTTATTTTATTAAGTACTGAGTTCAACAAAATAGTCTATAATATTTGATCCGAACACCAGTCGTGATGTTTGAAAACTCTCAGCAGCGTACAGCGAAGATTCAAATAAATAGTAAAGAGCGTAAATCTCAAAATCCTCAAAATTAGGCGTAGGGTTAACCAGCCTGATTATTTCCCTATCATTGTCTAATTGTAATAATTTGTTTTATTCATAACACTTTGATGAATGAGGTAATCTTGATTATTGCTTTTTATACGTATCATATCTCGTCGCTGTATTGCTGAAATATTGCTGAACGCGACATTAAACCTTACTTCTCTCTCCCGTAATCATATTACCTCACATATCCCGTTTTTTATATACTAAGAGGACATAACTACTCAAATTGTTGACTCTCCAATAATTTCTGCCCATACAATTCGAATTAGGTGTTATTAGCACAATGGAACTTATGAAACCATCAAACCATTTATAATTGCATGTGTGAATGTATAAATATCCACTCTGTTCAAACATTCAAGAATGAATCAATTTGCATAACACTGTCAGAAGGATTGGGTCAAATTGACCAGGTATTTTGGGGTATAGACGTAACGGACACAAGAGTTTGGGTCAAATTCCATTTTGACTCAAACAATTTGGGTCCTTTTGCCCCAACTATTTTGGGTACTTCACGTCTATATCCAAAAATTCTGACAGTGAACGGTGGCCTCTTCGTGTGAAGTTGATGAGAGGGGTTCGTCTTCAAATATCCGAGGAAAGAGTTTCTGCCCATAATCCTGTAGACAGTAATCTGGTGCTAAAATCAACTTAATTGTATGTAGTATATAACAGGGACACCAATCTTAGTTTTCAATAAGTGTGAGCGAGAAAATGTACAGCAAATAATAGCTATTAGTTTGGCAGATAAAAATCACCACGGCTTCACGATTAGGGGGTAGGGCTGATTAACTGAATTTTACGTGAATACTTTACATCCAGTATCTATAATGTAAGGTATACTTTTACTGGGAATTTCATAAATTTAAAATTTATGATTCATTTTTATCCTTGCGGAAACATATACAAACGTCTAGCCCGTCATTCAATATTCAGTCATCGCCAATTAAACAATTTCCGCGTCCATAATCCAATAATCCAACACTACGAGAAGAATCACTGTATTATTTCTAATGTTCATGCCTTGTCTCAATGCGGATACGTCAATGAACCATTTGCCAAAAAGAGAATCTTTATGAGACATGTTAATTAATCATGAAGACACAGTATACATTAAAGGCGAACTGACAAGGTCAAGTTTATTTGACGAAAATTAGAATGGTCGACGTAAATTTGGGCTGATCGCCAATAAGCAGATGCTTCTATGGTATAACTTTAGAAAGACTAGCTATGATCCACGAAGAGATATGCTAATGACATCAAATCGATTTTCAATAGGCTTCAGATCCATTGCCAGCTCCATATATGGTATGATTCCGACGCCTGGCTATAATTTCTCAATATCCATTTTTAAAACAAAGATGGACAGATGGACAGACGCTGACAACGACAATACTACGTTGGCCAAAACATTTAGTCGAGGGGTAAGAACAGACATCCAGATTCATCGGGGCCATCTTCTTACCAATGAGTGCTGCCATCAAAGTATTAACTGAATAAATAATAATGGCTGTCCGTCAAAGACTGCAGTTCTTTGTTGCTTGATAAGCCATATTAGAGGCGACGATAAACGAAGTACGGAAACTAACGAAGGTCATCTAAACATGCGAACTGTCTGCCATGTACGCAATCCATCAACAGTACTCTCCAATTAGAATTATACAATACCTGGGATTCACAGCTTGAGTTCTTAGAATACGATTTGAATATCAACAAATGCAATGCACATATCTGCTCGAGTGTGTAAAAACTGGATTGTATACGGACTCACACAATTTCTATTTCACAACCGAGTTAATTGATGGAGGAGGGTTGTGCACTGTTTGCCATGACAAGATGATTCGAAGGTCATGGAGTTATTTACCTGGAGTTATTCCATCTCGAAAATGAGGGGAATGTATTACCTTACATGAATACAATTAGTCCCCGTTGAAAACTATTCTCCGATGATGAAACACCTGCAAATAATTGTTGTATTCGCTATATGCGTTAGGCAGCTGTAGCGAGCGCGGGTGTAGTTTTGTGTCGAATGCATCAGTCCCAATTAAGCCGCCGACTATGTTTGCTCAGCGTCTCTCAAGAGAAACTAATATAAATGTGTTCGATTTGCTGCTGGAAAGCCAGAATCTTTTTTGCTACCTGGGGTTATTTAGGACTGATACAATTCCGCAGCTCTTTATTTCTACGTCCTGGCGAATGGGTGTTACAATTGGTGGTTAATCAATATATAACTGTCACTAGGTTGGCTATCTCGAGTGCATTTTATTTCCATTTGCCAATACATGTAGAGATAATTATTAGAACACCTACATGTATTGCCTTTGCTAGTATTCAATAAACCAATCTTGTTCAAATAAAATTATTATAGTTTCGCATAAACTAAGGCCAACATAAACTAAGGCCAGTATAAGAAATTGAAACAGCAAAATAGTTTACGTGCATACACGTGAAATACAATTTCATCTGGTATATCACTGAACTTACCCACCGCTCCCCCTTCCTTAATAAACTGTCTACCCTATCTCTGGAACGTCAAAATATTGAGTGCTGACACTCCCTGACTTTATAGATTCATATTGTGTTAAGGTGTGATCATTTCGAACCTTTGCTTACCCCTCCAAGCAGAAGTTATTGGGTAAATTAAAAAAGGCGACAATGAGGGATCGTTTTTTGCCGTAGGTTTTGGTTTTTAATTGCCAAAATTATTCCATTTTCCATCAGATAATTCTTTCCTAATTAATCATTCATTTATTTGGAAAACTTTGCATAAATAAAGTAGTCGAAAAATCTTACTCGAAAATCACGTCTCTGTGACGTCATCTGAAGTTTCTTGTAGGGCTTGACCCGAAGATACATTGTACGAAGTTTCAGCCCCGTGAGTCAAGAGATAAGAAATATATTTACAGGAAGGGGGCCGAAATACCACCAGCAATGAGAGATAAAATATGTTTATATAAACACTAGCTAGTTTCTTGAAAGTGAAAAGCGATAAACAGTTTCTACTGATCCAAGCAAGATACAAGCGTCTGATCCGTCATTCAATATTCAACCGTCGTCCATTACAGAATTTCCGCGTCCATAATCCAAATACCTAATTCATATAACAGCATTAGCACAAAATTCCAAGAAAAAAAAATCATGCTATACATAAAAATGGGCAGGTTTCCTGTAAGAGAGAAGCGGTTCATATGAGCGCCATGATGATCTTGAAGTGCTTGAGTTCTTAAGGTCCATAGCCTCGTGTTAAACGGAATAAGACACAAATTAGCGAAACGTAACGCCATAGATCTTGCACGCTACACTCGTATCTTGCTATATCAAAGGCATGGGGTTTTCGTGGTCAGATTCGTCTCACTGTAAAAAATACTTCTGCAATACAGAAGCTGTCAACAGTTTTCTATGATATTTAAAAAAAAATTAATTCTAAAAGCTAAAAATATTGATAAATAGTCATGTTGATCAATGTGCAGAACACATGAGCTCAACTTTATGCAAAAACGAGATTTATGCAAAGTGATAAAGAAGAAACCTCTCCTCAAATACTCCTCCTGTCAGGTACGGTGAAACTCAGTCGTGACATTGCTGAATGGTCAAGTCAAACGGAGAGCAGACCTTCTAGAGGAAACAGATCCAGACTGTGTGAAAATTAGATCATGTCACGGTGTATCGAACAATTTAAGGCAGCTGCATTTGAAGTATTGTCAAGGCTTGTAAATGCTGCAATTCTTATGAATACCAGATTAAAATAAACGTTAATTCTCACCCCAAGAATATTGTGTTATTTATGGGAGAAACTTATACATGGAAACAATGCAATTTTACTTGATCTATGTTAACTCGCCATCATTCACAGGATTTTCCTGAAGAATCCTATAGGTTCTAGGCCAAAATCTCCAATAAGATTTTTCATGGAAGATTCCGATAGGAACTATAGAGTTGATATGCTAGAAAGTTAAGATCTAACGTAATGTGCAATATATAGACTATCGGTGGGTTTCTCCAAATCCAATGTTCTACATACTTGTATATAGGCTTCACGGCGTCGTTTAAATGGAGATTATTCAAAGCAAGACGATTGTCTGTATATACATGACGAAAAGGAACGGACTTCCCGAGATGACTATATAGTATAGATCTGCAAAAGCGTTGCGCCATTTATACCCATTGGAATATCCATGCTGTCGGTAGATCGAATTACTATAAAGTTTACATAGACCATGGTAATTCAAGCAGGATTACATGCTCGGAAGTAAATCGCACTTGGTAACCTTTGTATGTGTTAGAACTGAAGATAGTTTCATGGGTAATGATCTCTTCCCTTTAAAATCTACGTGTGTGTCTGTTGACCAATCCTTCCAGAATATATGGAAGCAATGGAAGACTAAATAGATCATGAACGAACGTTCATGCGACGAGGAATATAGTTCTGCCTGGTACAGTGATCCTTACCTGTTTGCTGTATTCCTTTGGATATTTTTTCTTTGATGAAGCCTTGAACTGCAACTGTGCTAGATGGCTCGATCGATGGAGCGAGACTGGCTGAAGGGATACAATGTTGTTGATGACTTAATATTTCTGGAATTACCTTTCGTGCTTTTCACAAGAGCCCAGTAAAGCAAACGTAAATGGCATGATATTGCCCTCAGCTTCCACTAGAAATATGATTGCTACTGTTTGACCATGTTGTAATCGCCTGGGGTCTCTGTAAGCTGGGAAAATTTTATTAGAACATAAGGCAGATATTAAACAGTTCAACTGATGCAATTAGGAAACAAGTTAAACAATTGGAATCGTTAGGTTGAAATAAATTAGTATGTCTACTAATTACGAGTCAAAGCCACATGCTCTGTAGACAACTACAACAACTGACACAGGAATTACTTATATGATCCGCAGACGATTCCGTTTCTTATGTAAAAATTGAATTAAACGGTTTATATTATTATTATTTGATTTGAGAAAAAAAAATATATAAAAAATCAGGACTGGTTATGGCACATATGTGTAAGAACAAAAATAAACAATGAGGAACTCGTTCGGACCATATTGCTGCAGAATCCAATATATCGCATAGCTCCAGTACGGAACGGTCGGCACAGTGATACAATAATTCCGATCGAAATCCTGCATGATAGCGCACAAATCAATTTAGAAAATGGCGAATTTTCTACCGAATGGAATAAGGGGGACGTGATTAATCCATCATTTCTGCTGGACGCTCTAAAACCTCACAAACCATATGTCAAAACGAGAGGGAAAATGAAGTGCCCATATGCCAGTAACAGTCCCCTATTGTTAGTAGAGTAGACTGGGAATTCTTCTGGCATGAGATTGTACACCTCCTACTACTGTACGATATACCCTTGTTAGACCAAGAGATTAGGAGGTCACTAACTCTGACAATGGGAAGACTATTGAGGACAGGACTTGGGTGATATGAGAATGGGTGTTCATCGTAACCCCAGTGCATCATGGGATATCTTTATTGGTCAATTCAAATTTTCAAAAATAAGTCCAGTATTTTCATTGGTTTGTGGAGACAATCGGATTGATGTTCAGCTACTCACAGACTTTCTGTGAAAGTTCATGGTTGACAGCTTCTCTTATGCAACAAACTGCTTTCTGTTGAAATTATGGTGATAATTGTGTTATGTGTTATCTGTGTATTTTAGCGGGTGGTTGGGTGAGCACAGATTCCTGTTGCTTCGATACACTCTGTTGAGAAGCAACAGGAATGTGATAATGTGGTATCTAATTGCACTTGTCTTAATTGCACCAATGTAAGCGTCCTGTCTGTGCTTTGTGCTGTACTGTAGTGTTATATAGGGTGGATTTATTCTTTGGGGCAGCAGGAACGCAACTTGGCTGGGTGGTGCTTGGTCGGGTCGTCGTGATATGACTAAAATATTGTTGAAAGCGACGTTAAATCCTATTCACTCAGTCAGTCACTCACTCTGGTGTCTTTGATTGACGCGATAATTCTTCTTATCCAATGACTCCTCGAATGTCCTTTCATCGTTTTATTGTAATATATTCACTACACTAGTCACCCGTGGTGTATTTGAAATATCGCATTTGGTGTATTTGAATCAACGCATTGACGGTCGGGTCTCACTTCTTCGAATAAATAAAGAGGTGTCTAAGAGGAGTGTTACATGTGTTGATTGGAAATTCGCACCAATACCGTAAGCAATCACGGGACGCCATTCGCTGACAGGTCAACAATGGATCAGTTTGGTGCAGAATGGATGGAACTCAACTTTGTTTGCGTTTATCATCTAGTGACATACGCAAAGCATGTATATGGAAGTGATGCTAGGTGTCGGACGTATATGCAGGAATGGCCGCGCGGACGATTTCATGATAGTAACTATTTACAAAGCGATCCCACTGCGCACCGACGAGCACGCTGCTGTTTAGTCTGTAGAGAGATACATTTACTCGGGCAATCAATGGCATGTATGCAGCATATCGATGTGACGTTATTACGCCGAAGATGAATATTACTTGATCCAGCTGCGTGGTTATAGTTCTACATCTTTCTCCGCCCGGACACATCACGACTCAAACAGCGTAGAATATGAACAATGGCGGGTGACATGCTGGGTCATGATTACACGGGATAACATTAACCTGTTAATCTTGTGTGTGATTTCGTTCGACCCCTGGAAGTATGTTGTAGTTGTCGTACGTACGCCAGGAAATAATTCGGGGGTAGTTTCCTGATCATTCGCACAGCTGATATCAATATCATACCTCAAAATGGCATGCCCATCAGTGGAAGTGCAAGGGTTAACATAATCTGTCACAGCTCTAGTAAACCATGCTGCAGTAAGTGACGACAGAAGCATTAAGAGTCTTAATCCTTGTTATTAGTTCCCTTCGCCCAGGGTTATATTATGTCACATCCAGATTGATGGTTGTAGTCAAGGGTTTAATACATTAACTCGACTGTGGAGTTTTAAGGGTACCACGGATCATATTTTCATCTCCCCGGTGTCAAATATCACGGAAAATGTCAACATGACGGTCATCATATTCATGAAGATACACACACAATGCGATCTATAAACTTATGGCAAAATTGGAATCAGACATCGCACAGGCTATCCCAACATACTGTCTAACTCACAAATGCAAACATCATCCTTCTCATGTCGTATGTCAGATGACATCGGGAGCGTCAGTATTTCCCATTTTTCAATCTCACAGCTGTTTATCAACGAGTATTTTATAAAATATATATGCATGCCTATTATATGCAATATACACCCAACATTCAGTTTACATACAACAAAATATTGTTTATCTGGGATTATATGTACCTGCTTGACTTTTCAGTAATCATCAGTACTCTCTAGGCTCTCATTTGCAAATTGTCCCGTAATGAGTGAGTGGGTCATTCCATCTGAATCCTTTCATCGGCAAAATAAGGAGAACCGTTGACATTAGAACCTTGATTTTCGGCATGAACGTGCATTAGGGGAATGTGACCAGCAAGTTCTGAGCTGACGTACTTTTGATAAAATTTAAGCGCTAATCCAGGCATTTTTGGGGAACACCGGTCGACTACCGCGAAACCGGAAACTCGCGAAACCGAAAAAAAAAACATTCTGCGCAAAACCAGTGCGCAGTGGGCTTAAACCAAGCTAAAATGGCGACCCGCAAGGATTTCGTCAAGAAGCACGATGCGAGTGTGAAAATTTAGTCTCTCCACCTGCTGTACACAGGAAAAAATCAATTATATCTTCGATAAATAATAAAAGTAAGTCCCTTAGATTGATTTTAAGCCTCCTACGACCATGGAAATAGTCAGTCTTAGTTCAAGGTACACACTTAAATCACATCAAACCCTACTTCGTAGGTTCTGTGACGTTAGTTACACTACTCATGTATGTACCTGCTTGACTATTTAGTAATCATCAGTACTCTCTAATTAATCTTAATCAATGATACCCATTATTACATACTGTAATAGCAGACCCTCTTTTGGCAAGTTATCGATGACCGCCCCACCTTTCCATGATACCACCATTATACGTGACCCGCCCACGCCCCTCCACCCGCTCCCCCAACTTATCACTGAAATAATAAATCGAGACGATTTTGACAGGTTATTGCGTAATCCGCATTCCCCTTCTGTGACACGTCACGCATTTTTCTAGTATTTGTTGTGGCGAGCAACTAGGGAATAACAAGTTGCTTAAAAAAGTTGGTAGAGTACATTTTGTGTAGGCTGATTGAGTAGTACTTGCCGCATGGGGTGAATTTTAACTGGCAGATTGCCCATATGTTGAGCGAGGAGGGGTAAATCTCGTGCTGATTTCCCTCTGCCCATGTATGACATGATGACATAAGCTATAAATTAGCTATATAAATCATTAAATTTCTGGAGTAAATAGCTCCAACCATCAATAAGTTTATTATCTAGACACCTGATGATTGACCACACACAACGTGTCCCGGTGATCCACGTTCGTTCCTTGGTGATCTGGGTTAGAAGCTTTTTGATTCACTCTACGGAAACCCACAGAGACAGCAGCTTAAAGTAAATCACTCCGACGGTGACATGCGATCAAAATTATCCGATAATGCACATGGAAATATACTCCCATCAAAGCCGCATACAAATTGTATTAGACAAAGCGGATCACATACACAGTATATTCATTCTCGTTGTTACTGGTGATAGTCTAAAGTCGAACAATGACAGTCGCCCCGTGCATTTATTCTGGAATGCTAATGTTAATTTCAGATTTCTTGTTACTGAAGCAATGTTGCTATCCATTTCTATTTCGTGATCGACTTCCTATATCCGCTCCATAAATGCCCAGGTGGTGAGCTCGCTTGAATAGGGTTTTTACGACGACCGGGTTGATCAAGATTTCTCTGACAATATCGAATTTCTCGTTAGCAAATCCTACGTGAAATCCACGTACCTTGAATGTCTCTGATTCGTTAAACTTTATGGTATTGTCACATTATCCAAATTCTATCCTGCTATTTAAATCTAGCATTCTGAATACGGCTATTTAAATCTAGCATAGCGAATATTGCTATTTAAATCTAACCTTATAAATATTGCTACTTGAATCTCATCTAACATCGTGAATACTGTTATTTAAATCTAACATCGAGAGTACTGTTATTTACATCTGACATTGTGAATACTTTATTTAGATCCAACATTGTGAATACTGCTATTTGAATCTACCATCGCGAAGACTGCTATTTAAATATATCATCTAGAATTCTGCTATTTAAATCTAAAACCGAGAGTACTGTTATTTACATCTGACATTGTGAATACTTTATTTAGATCTAACATTGTGAATACTGTTATTTAAATCTAACATCGTGAATACTGCTATTTAAATATATCATATTGAATTCTGATATTTAAATCTACCATCGTGAATACTGCCATTTTACTCTTGGCGTGAACACTACTATTTATATCTAACATCGTGAATATTGCTATTTAAATCTAATATGTAATAACATATTGTGACAATCTTAATGAATTAATACCCTATCAACACTCCCCAATCGTATATGTTGTTTTAGGCTTTTACTTACTTCAATTCAATTGGTGGTCAGTGCGCCCATGTCACGAATATTTAATAGCAGTATGACATTACGGCCACATTTGGACTAGTCCACTATAGACAGAAAGGGTGAAAGGATCATCGTCTCCTTTTACCCCAAGGCTTATTCTTTAGCAAACGTCAGACCCGACATTCAATTTTCAGCCGTCGTCCATAAAAAAAATCCGCGTCGATAATCAAAAGACTTATTTCGTATGAGGTTTAACCCCAATTCCAATTGTGTATGGAATTAAAATAATAAAAATACAACATGGTTCCTGCAAGAGAGATATCAAACGGACTTCAACGATATCAGCCAGATATGATGATATTCTATACATAAATCCTACTCAATGGTCATTATTCTTTATCCAAATGAATACCAAGTCGGTTGTAGAGTATTAATGTCAGTCACACTTGGACTGTTGTAGAGTATTAATGTCAGTCACACTTGGACTGTTGTAGAGTATTAATGTCAGTCACACTTGGACTGTTGTAGAGTATTAATGTCAGTCACACTTGGACTGTTGTAGAGTATTAATGTCAGTCACACTTGGACTGTTGTAGAGTATTAATGTCAGTCACACTTGGACTGTTGTAGAGTATTAATGTCAGTCACACTTGGACTGAGTATTAATGTCAGTCAGTATTAATGTCAGTCACACTTGGACTGTTGTAGAGTATTAATGTCAGTCACACTTGGACTGTTGTAGAGTATTAATGTCAGTCACACTTGGACTGTTGTAGAGTATTAATGTCAGTCACACTTGGACTGTTGTAGAGTATTAATGTCAGTCACACTTGGACTGCGCCTGTTCATTTGAACATCATGGATATGTACAACATATGATATTCAAACGGCCCCTAGCCCCGGGTTAATCAGAATTAGACACAGATTACGAAACGTAACACCAGAGATTTTGCACGCTACGATTGTAATTTACCGTCAATGTACGATATTTATCACAGAAACTATAAAACATTTGGCGTTTGCTGTTTGACAAATTTCTCTAGTAATATTCTGTGGCATTGATTAAAATTGTCACATTCTGCACATGATCTAGCAAATGCTACCAGGCGAGATATATATACGCCGTATGCAGATCCGTCTGGAATATTGCTATCCAGAAATGGGGTGTTCACTATGTCAAAATTGTAATCGTCTCTCTTGTAGTAGAGTCGACGTGAGAGCAATTAATCCTTGACCATTCTTATGAAGGCATAGAACCAGATATGATGTTTCATCTGGGCCATAAGTTGTTTCCTTCAAATACAGCGACGTTATACAGCGTTCGATGAATGAGAAGGAACCGGCTTTGGAATAGTTATATTTTGAGAAATCTTAGCTTTTAGGCGTATACGAGAACAGATATAGGTGTATACGAGAACAGATATAGGTGTGCCAAATG
Organism: Hanleya hanleyi; assembly: GCA_036873755.1. Lineage (NCBI taxonomy): Eukaryota > Metazoa > Mollusca > Polyplacophora > Lepidopleurida > Hanleyidae > Hanleya > Hanleya hanleyi. The sequence goes on from JAVTVY010024782.1 coordinate 29,694, forward strand.
TGCTTCCCAGTTTGTACCCATTAGGCGTATACGAGAACAGATATAGGTGTGCCAAATGTGGTTCCCAGTTTGTACCCATTAGGCGTATACGAGAACAGATATAGGTGTGCCAAATGTGGTTCCCAGTTTGTACCCATTGGGATACTTATACGTTGTTTGTCAAGCAATAAAGAAACATCCCAAGAATGATATACTTTACGGGCAGTAGAACTGAAGAAAGCCTCATGGCTTCTGACATTAACATACCGGTAACCAGTTTTATTGAACACCGATAGTATTAATGATATGAGGTGTTCAATGAGATATAAGGTGTTCAATGAGGTCCTGATGCGGAATAGTAGTACAAGGAGTCCGTAAATACCAAGTAGATCCATTTCTAAACGGTATGTGTCCTTGCTATCTAGTTATTCCATAAGAATTTTTGAGTTTTTGAATAGCTTCATGCATTCGACATCTGAATTTCTTGAAATGGCAGCACAGTAATTCCCTCAAAATAATTTAACTGCTTGCAAGGCTCTCGTTAACAAAGAGTACAGAAGTTTAATTGTATAATTTCTGAAACCAGCAAATAAATCTAGATTTTTATGATGTTTTATGCATTTTAGGAGTCTCTACAATTTTGGTATGTCGGTATGAGTGGTAGGAAGAGAAATACCTCTTTCTTTGAGAAACTTGAAATCCATATATGTACCCCGAAATATTGAGCCGCACTAGCTAAACGGAGGCAACATCAAAGGTAACCCACAAGCGTACAGTTTGATTCGGCTGAAGCAACCAAAACGCCCCTACCTTGATGTTCCCTTCACTGTGAAGAGATATCGGTATTGGTCGACGCTCGCGTCAATGCAAGCCGGTTACATCTTACAGCGACATATCCAAATTGAGCAGCAGGAAACAAATAATTTTAATTACATTGCACATTGTTCAATATGGACAATTATCGCCTACGAAGGAGATCGAAGCGGATATGTATTTACAGAGTTTGGATGACGGGGAATTTTCCACCGTCATGGCATAATGTCATTGTTATATCCGTTCCAAAGCCGGGACGTGATAATACAGACCCAGGTAACTATCGTCCGATTGCATTGACTAGTTGTGTTTGTAAAACAATGGAACTTATGATTAATGATCGCTTTGTTTGGTAACTAGAAACCGAAAAGAAACTCACAGATATCCAAGCTGGTTTCCGTGAATATAGAAGTTCCACTGATCCATTTAGTTACATAAGAATCTTACGTGAAGAAAGCTTTCGCCTGGAATGGGCATGAGCATGTGGTTTCTATCTTTTTTTATATAAAAAAAACTTATGATAATACCTGGAAATATGGGATTTTTAAAGATCTTCCTACTATGGGATTAAGAGGTCGTTTTTAAACAATATAGGCAGTTCCAAGTTCGTGTAGGTACAACCATGTCTGATCATGTCGATAAGAACGGGGTGCTCCACAGGGCAGAATTTTGTCTACCACTTCGTTTAATATCAAGATCAACAGCTTAGTCGAAGTTTTGAATAAATGCATTGACGGTTCACTCTTTGTAGATGATTTCAACATATCGGGTAGTGGCAAATGTATACATAACATTGAGAGAACGTTGCAACTTTGTCTACAAAGATCCAGACTGATGTTTGGAAAATGGCTTGAAGTTGTCCAATGCTAAGACAAATTGTATACACTTTTGCAACAAGTAGATCCAGAACAAAGATGCAGAACATTTCTTGTACGGAACTGTTGGATCAAGGTAGTAAAAGAAGTTAAATTCCTGTGGATCTTGTTTGATCACCTACTAACGTTTTTATCCCATATAAAATGTCTAAAATTAAAATTACAAGCGTCAGGTCCGTATGCACATAAGCTCTTGATTTGTTGAATGTGGTTGCCAGCTATAAATGAGGAGGAAATCAGAAAACAATTCTTCATATATACCGATCACTTGTTCGTTCTAACTTGATTATGGCTCTATTATTTGCAAGTTCCAGTTGGCTCTATTAGATCCAATTCTACACCAAGGATTAAGATTTTGTCTCGGAACGTTTAAAACATCAACGAAAGAAAGTTTATATGTTGAGGCAGATTAACTTCCTTTGAAGCTCTGAAGAGTAAATATACAATATGTAACGAAATATGTAACAAATTGTTTAAATCCGACATATAACTGTGTATTTTAAGCCTCAGCATGCATATTCATATTCAAAGAAACCGCCCCTTATTCCACCTCTTGGAATTTGTATTGGTCCACACATTGTCGCAGCTGGTAATAGTCTTGATCAAATTTTAACTGAAAATCTTTTATCATTTTAAACCATCTTGGCAGTTAGCCAAACCGCAAACAGATATCACGTTTACGAAATTTAAAAAGGCTGACACAAACCAATTAGTGTATCAGCTTAAATTTGGTCTAATGGGAGAAAAGTATGAGTCGCATCATGCTATATATACTGATGGTTCCAGAGCTGGTGACAGGGTGGCCTGTGCTACTAGTTTGGGTATCAAAACCTATCGATTGCCAAACAAAAACCCCTATTTTTACTGCTGAAGCCACAGTCCTTTTGACGGCCTTGGACGATATTGGGTCCAGCACAATTAAAAAGTATGTCATATTTTCAGACGCTCTGTCATGCCTGCAAGCGATCAAGAATAGATCTACAACTCATGCCGCCATCCTGACTTTTCTAAAGTTATATGACTGTAGAGTGAAACAGTAGTTTAATATTGTTTCTTGCTGGTTACGTAGTCATGATGGCATCGCAGAAAACACTGATTCTGATAGTCCGTAGACATCCTGGTTTATTTCATATGTGGGCGTGTACACATGAACAATTATACATGTTTTTATAGGTGTGCATGTTATTTTTGCCGTATTCGCAATACACACGGAACAGTTTATGTCGGACATTGTAAAATTGTCAAGGTAATCTTGGTCTTGAGTACCAGCCTTAATGATGTTTCTGTGTCTCAACAGCGCTTTCCTGTGGAAGTGCATGTGGCAGTGCATTTGGATACCATGGATTACTTGACCACGCCGCCTGAGTACGGTCTTAACAGAATTAGATAAATTATTCAAAGGTTGTAATAGCCATGCGAACATAGTAGATGGAAATAGGTCAGTTTGTGGGCGCCAGATGTAAACGGCGGTTCGGCGTAAAAAACAAATAAACTGTGAAGCCCAAGGTGTAACCCAAGCTCGCTAAAAGTAACAAATCAAAGATTGGCTGGAAATCGAACCCACATTGTTTGTTACACCATCAGCCTGGTAATACAGGACAGGTGCTATCCATCATGGTCACATCATCTGTAACACCAGCAGTCTGGTAATACAGGACAGGCACTATCCATTACGATCACATCGTCTATGACACCACAAGCCTGGTAATACAGGACAGGCACTATCCATCACGGTCACATCGTTTGTGACACCAGCAGCCTGGTAATACAGGACAGGCGCTATCCATCACGGTCACATCGTCTGTAACACCAGAAGCCTGGTCATACAGGACAGGCACTATCGTCTGTGACACAGCAGCTTGCGCATACAGGACAGCCGCTTTCCATGACGATCTCATCGTCTGTGACACCAGCAGCCTCCAAATACAGGACAGGCGCTATCTATCACGTTCACATCATCTGTGACACCAGCAGCCTGGTAATACAGGACAGGCTTTATCCATTACGATCACATCGTCTGCGACATCAGCAGTCGACAGGCGCTGTCCATCACGATAATGTCGTCTTCGACACCTGCAGCCTGGTAATACAGGACAGGCGCTATCCATTACGATCACATCGTCTGTGACACCACAAGCCTGGTAATATAGGACAGGCGCTATCCATTACGATCACATCGTCTGTGACACCACAAGCCTGGTAATACAGGACAGGCACTATCCATCACGATCACATCGTCTGTGACACTACAAGCCTGGTAATACAGGACAGGCAATATCCATCACGATCACATCGTCTGTGACACCACAAGCCTGGTAATACAGGACAGGCACTATCCATCACGATCACATCGTCTGTGACACCAGCAGCCTGGTAATACAGGACAGGCACTATCCATCACGATCACATCGTCTGTGACACCAGCAGCCTGGTAATACAGGACAAGCAATATCCATCACGATCACATCGTCTGTGACACCACAAGCCTGGTAATACAGGACAGGCACTATCCATCACGATCACATCGTCTGTGACACCAGCAGCCTGGTAATACAGGACAGGCACTATCCATCACGATCACATCGTCTGTGACACCAGCAGCCTGGTAATACAGGACAGGCGCTATCCATCATGATCACATCGTCTGTGACACCACAAGCCTGGTAATACAGGACAGGCACTATCCATCACGATCACATCGTCTGTGACACCAGCAGCCTGGTAATACAGGACAGGCACCACTATCCATCACAGTCACATCGTCTGTGACACCAGCAGCCTGGTAATACAGGGCAGGCGCTATCCATCACGATTATATCGTCTGTGACACCAGCAGCCTGGTAATACAGGACAGGCACTATCCATCACGATCACATCGTCTGTGACACCAGCAGCCTGGTAATACAGGACAGGCGCTATCCATCACGATCACATCGTCTGTGACACCACAAGCCTGGTAATACAGGACAGGCACTATCCATCACGATCACATCGTCTGTGACACCAGCAGCCTGGTAATACAGGGCAGGCACTATCCATCACAGTCACATCGTCTGTGACACCAGCAGCCTGGTAATACAGGACAGGCGCTATCCATCACGATTATATCGTCTGTGACACCAGCAGCCTGGTAATACAGGACAGGCACTATCCATAACGGTCACATTGACTGTGACACCAGCAGCCTGGTAATACAGGACAGGCGCTATCCATTACGGTCACATCGTCCGTGACACCAGCACTTGGTCATACAGGACAGGCACTATCCATCACGGTCACATTGACTGTGACACCAGCAGCCTGGTAATACAGGACAGGCGCTATCCATCACGATTATATCGTCTGTGACACCAGCAGCCTGGTAATACAGGACAGGTGCTATCCATCACGGTCACATCGACTGTGACACCACAAGCCTGGTAATACAGGACAGGCGCTATCCATTACGGTCACATCGTCCGTGACACCAGCACTTGGTCATACAGGACAGGCAATATCCATCACGACCACATCGTCTGTGACACCAGCAGCCTGGTAATACAGGATAGGCTCTATCCATCACGATCACATCGTCTGTGACGTCAGCCGCCTGCTCATACAGGATAGGCTCTATCCATCACGGTCACATCGTCTGTGACACCAGCCGCCTGCTCATACAGGATAGGCGCTATCTATCAGGCTCAAATCGTCTGTCACAAAAATGAGAGGTTCTGTTCTGGCGTCATAGAAGACCGAGCTGGATGCCTCGAGGATGTAGATGCAGACCCCGGTCCCCAATAACAATATAATATATATGGCAATCTTAATAAATTAATATCTTATCCCCGCTCCCCAATTGTACATGTCGCTGAATCTTCTTAAAATGTTCCTGTTAATATGTTTGGTTTACAACTATAATTCAATAATTATATTGAATTATATGGTTCTGTTGACAAATCCGTATAAATAGTTCCCGGAATCATTTGTTAGTTGGAATACAGGAGACAGATCCGACATTAACACACAGTGCGCGTCGAGTACCAAATACAACATTACTACACAGTGTCGAGTACCAAATACAACATTACTACACAGTGTCGAGTACCAAATACAACATTACCACACAGCGTCGAGTACGAAATACAACATTACCACACAGTGTCGAGTACCAAATACAACATTACCACACAGCGTCGAGTACCAAATACAACATTACCACACAGTGTCGAGTGCCAAATCCGAAATTAAAACAGTGTCGACCGTTTTGTATAACATTAACAGCACCAAATTCCGGCCAGGCAAAAAATAACAATTTACATTAATGCAAGCTAGTTTCTGGAAAGACAGAACCCTTCAACAGTTTTTAATAAAATCAGCAATGCACTTCAGCCACTTGAGGCCAAATATACACTGCGATTGTATATCGCAATCTATATGTGGTTCATCAACACTTTTGAGAAACTGGAATAAAGTCATTCAATAGTAGGCCTATTATTTGTTTTTGCATTAATGTTTTATAGCGTTGACTCGACCAACCCAGATTAGCTTTGTGTGCAGTACAAGGCAAACACTGATCCGTAAGATATATTGCGTTGTGTGCAAACAGTTTCACCCGATATGTTATTGTCTTTGCCCATGCTGACTGACTAGCTAATCGTTTCCCTCTTCATCACAGTCACTGGTGTATATCTGGAGGACAATATATGACGCGGAAGTAAGCCATCACTGGAATTCAGAATGTATGTTTGAAAATGCGGACTATTGAGTTTTCTTTCCACTTTCAGATATAACCCATATGAAAGTCGATTGGGGAATTTATTACTGTTTTTCGTCGTGACAAGACGACTACATAATGTAAGACCACAACATCACCAGCTGCTGAATTGAAATATACTTTCCCGTAGAACCTTCTGTAATTAACGCTGCATTCCGGATAGAGAATGAATATTTTATATGGCGATATTTCAGCACGCCCGTCTTAATGTTAACAACAATTTACCTTCTTGATTCTCTGGGGTCAATTATTGCTAATGCAGTTGAGGCACGACAGTTTTCCACGAGAGCGAATTACTGCCTTAGCAAGGCGTCCATGGTTTGTCCTCGGGAGTTTAGGAAGCTCTTAACAGAAAAATTTGACTTGCGGTGCTGATATTTAACGGAAGGAGTCAGATTAGCCGATTGCAGATAAATATTATTGAGTCGCCGATTATATAGCATATGAAGCTACAGTGCTTCAGCGTCGAAAGGTCGACTTAAGGTAAAGTCATCTTTCAAACCCAATAATATCAGAAAACTTGGTTCCGTGAAACAGGTAGATGATGAACAACAAGCAATGAAATAAGAACAAAATATTGGTAGTTACGTGAATGATTAGAAGTCTTGAAATTGTGTTTTTCAAGATTACAAGCGTCTAGTCCGTCATTCATAATCCAGCCGTCGTCCATTAGAGAATATCCGCGTCCATAATCCAAAGACCTATTCCATTTTCCATATAACAGTATTAGCACCAAATTCAAAAAGACAATCATAGTATACATAAACATAGGCTTGTTTCCTGCAAGAGAGAAGCGGTCAACAGTTTTCAATGATGCCGGCAAGACATCATGATGTTCCAAAAATATCAAATCCGTATCGCTGATCAGTATTCTTAATCCATAATATTCGTTATAGAGTCGTCATCTAAAAAAAAAAGATGTATCTCAGTCACGCTTTGATTGTGACTGTTCATATGAGTACCATGAGGATCTTGAAGTACATGGGTTCATACGGCCCCTAGCCCCGGGTTAAGCGGAATTAGACACAAGTTACGAAACGTAGCGCCATAGATCTTGCACGCTACGTTCGTATTTTGCTATCAGCATGCGATATGTATCGCCAAATTTGAGAAACTTTGAGTGGAGGCGCTTGGTGGAATAGCCCTGTTTTATAAGTTTCTGCAACAATGTTTTGTGACGTTGATTAAAATCATCACATTTAACACAGGATCTAGCAAATGCTACTAAGCGAGATATGTATACGCCATATGCAGGTCCCACTGGAGTATTACTATCCAGAAAGGGATAGTTTACGATGTCGAAATTGTAATCATCTCTTTTGTCATAAAGTCGACGAGAGAGAATGCCCGCTTCATTTTTATAGAGATAGAGATCTAAATAAGATGTGCCTGTAGGGCTATCTGTAGTTTCCTTCAAATCCAGTGAAGGTGGATATATATCCTTCACTGCGTCATTTATATAGCGATTATCCACAGCGAGAAGATCGTCTATATAGCGTTTGGTGAATGAGAAGGAACGGGCTTTGAATGGATCGGTTTTTGAAAGCGCCTGCATATATATAGCCATATTCATAAGAGAACAGATACAGGTCGGCCAACAGGGGTGCACAATTAGTACCCATTGGAATACCTATATGCTGCTGATATATTGTGTTGCCACCGATAACATGTTCTTCATGTAATGAGTTCATGTAATGAGTTCAATCACCAAAATCTAACTCGACAACGTCTCACTAATAACAATTGTAACAATTAAGTGGTGATTGGGTGAACCTTCATTAATGTCTCCATTTTGGTGAGAAATTAACTCACATTATAGATCTAAATTGTCTTAGTCAGTTTTTCTATCAGAACATTTTCTACATATTGCAACATGTCAATTTGGGCAAAGTATAATCGTGTGCCTTCGTTAATATAACAGGATATGATTGGCCTCCAGTTACTCTTTAAATGAGGTGGGTGGATGCTAGTTTGTGTGGTTCTTCCTTTGTGTCGTTCTCGCATAAACTGTTCTTCATAAAATATTGAAAGCTGAGATTATTTGGTTGTAGCTTAGGGTCATCTTGAGATCATTTGCCTAACCCTCAAAGGAAATCATTATCGCCAAATTCCACAAGATGGGCAAAAATGGACATGCAGATCATTGTAATTTTGACGCATAACTTTTTTTCCAGAGATAGGATAAAGCACGTTTCAAAGATATAGCAAAAGTGAAGTAAAGTACAACCTCTTCAAGGTTAACGGAAGCGTTCCTTGGTGAATAATACCCTAGATCACAAAAGCCAAGTAGAGTTGAATGTCCACGTTCAATATAAACAACTTACATGTATCAGGTTGTACGTCCATATGCAGAAAGTAATTGTCCTTGTGAACTTACTGTGGCACTAACTCACATCTCCAAAAGCGCCCTCGAGACAAAACAATCCAACTTTGCCTGTTAGCACACTAATTACCACAGGCGTAAAATTCGCGTTTTTGTAATTGAAAGTGCAAGCTCAAAGAGAATGAATACAAACAGTCTTCCGAGCGGAAGCAAAGACGCTACATAAAATAATTGGAACCCCACAGGCTTAAGTCTAACATAGACAATAGCATTGCTTATACAAGTCACATGAAACTGAACGAACATCATGTCAACGAAAGTCATAATTAGCCAAACCCACCAAGATATTCGCATCGACGTCGATTGGTATCTGACCATGATCTTGCTGTATGTAAACGACAGATAGAAGCCCGATAGGAATACGAGCACTCAGCCTCGAGCTTGCGAATCCAGCGCTCTACTGAATGATGTAACCAGAAGTTCCCCCTAGCTACATGCTAGTACAATCGCTGGATGAGTGTCTCTTTCCATTCTCAAAGAAGTATCCTTTGATTTTCCAACCCTAGTACAACCCATACATTCCCGGCTGAATAATCATTGTCGGATCTGACGCTTGTTGTTTCCAGCGCTCTTCCGACTGAGCTAAATGGTAGTTCGCACTGTTTGCCTTTGAATGGTGTGAATATAGAACGGAGTAAAATGACGAGAAGCGAAATACCTCCGCATGCTGAAATGTCGACTCTATGGTGTCCATTGATATCCTAAGCTAACAACCGCGAGTGTTTCTCGGATGTTATGGGGTGTCTGTATATCAACCACGTTTTTGTTGTAGCTGTTCATGTAGATGCACCGAAAGACGTAACCACGCTGCCCCAAGTTTGAGTGAAAATGTTAAAGGTCGTTTTTGCTTAATAATTGTACATTTATTCAACATAACACTCCAAAATCGTCAGTGACTTAGCTTATATAATGTTACAGGTCGTAACAATGATTTTCCAAAGAAAGTATGCATAGTCTAATTTTTAATTGAGAACAAAGTATGTATATTATTATGGAAATTAGATAGACGACATTTGTTTTTAATATTAACCGAGGCGGATATCTAGGTCCATGATTGCCTATGGCGGATATCTAGGCCCATGATTGCCTATGGCGGATATCTAGGTCCATGGTTGCCTATGGCGGATATCTAGGTCCATGGTTGCCTATGGCGGATATGTCTTAGTTCGATATATTCTTGACTAACACTCTGCATACTGAGGAACAGACTTCAAACACAATATGCTCGCAAACTGTATTCGACTATGAAAATATAGTCATAAAACGCAACATTAAAAGGGGGGGTGGGAAACGATGCCGGCGTACTGACAAGAAGTTAAATATACTGACTGTATATTTCTAAAAACATCACAAGAACCAAATGTGATCCCTGTGATGATTTATATCTCAACCACTCTTTTATTGTACCTGTTCCTGTGGACATCTTGAATGACCCACACGGCCCCTAGCACTGGCTTGAGCGGTATTAGATACAAATATATCAGAGCGATGATGTAACAGCTCTATCAAGTCAATCTGATAGAAAACGATGAACTTTGTGACCTTCAGATATAAAAAAAGCCCAAACGTTGGAGTATTTATAGAAAGTAAATTCGTAATCAGAACAGATACATGTGAGGCCCAACGCCGACCAAGCGCTTAATTCTACATTATGTTTACAAGTCACAAAACTACAATCACAATGACACCGTCACTTTGGCGAGAGAAAATGCCGTTTTGATCCTCACTGAGGTTTCCTTGATATTTGTGATAAGAAAATCATGCCACGAAGCGAGGTCGGAGAACCCATGAACCCAGACGATTAACTCACGAACGCAGACGATTAACCCATGAACCGAGCGCATACGATTAACCCACGAACGCGGGAACGCAAATGAACTCACTGGAGGAAATATGCAAATCTTGCATTTGGGCGGGCTATGTAATTTTGGAATTTTTATTCCATTTTTCTGAACACAAATCACGAAAAAAAATTCTGAATGCTATGTATATGGCCTATACTATGGCCCGTCGGGTTGAGTAGAAATGTCGGAACATAGAATAAATGTTTTCGTGATTCTCTTTCTGAACCGAAAGCGATAAACAGGAATTGTACGAATAATAGTGTGAATTAGGAAGAGCGGTAGTAAAATGTGTTATTTGATTCCAGAGTTTGGTGCCTTGGGTGATGAATATGGAAAATACCCTACCGGTTGGCGTGGGAACGAGACATCGAGAGAAAAAATTCCAGTGATTTCAAATACATTATACAGCGGAGATACCACGTTTAATGAAGACGTATATTTTTCAGAGTTTTGATTTACCCAGAGGCCTCGTGTTGGGCTAATGATAGAGGGTCTTCCTCGACCAGTCATGTAAGCCAGGATGCAATAATAACGCCAATACCAGCGTCAGATCGGACATTCATTAGGAAGTTCTCATCCACAGTGATAGTCCGTGTTAATAATGGTCAGACCCTTCTCGAATGAAGTTATTAGCATTTAAATCAGTATTCTTTGATCAAAGTAAATTTCTAAGTCGATTCGTGGAGTTATAAGTCAGACTTATAAATGAGTATATTAATTTGCAGGTTGTTTTCTAGTGATATAAATGAGACTATACATTTTCAAGTGGGTTTTTTCAGACATATAAATAACACCGTAAATACAAACGTCAGATCGGACAGTTAGGAGTCCGCTGTCGTGGATTAATTCATGAAGCAATAATAGCACCAAGCAGGTAAAATAAAATATTTGCAAATACTAGTTAGTTATTTGGAGAGAGGGAAGCGCTCTACAGTTTCCCACGATCTGGCAAATACTATAAGGCGAAATACGTTTGTTCTATTGGAGTATTACTCTTCTGAGAGAGGAGAGAGGTATTTCGCCTCCGATGAACACACATCGATATACCAAAACTACTGGATATCCAAAATGCATACACCACAATCATAATCCTGCTTCAAGAAGCTGTAGCTTCTTGAAAAGATAACACGTAAATCATTTTGACGAAATCAAATGCTGCGATATCATATTCTCTTGTGAATACCGCTGGATTCAGAATTTAGCAAAGGGTAATTATTTCAAAGCCATTTCATCTCATTCATCATACTCCCCTCCTGAGATCATTGTATAATCAGAAGAGAGAGAAAGATGAGGGAAACTCGTTTAACCTGACATTATTTATATAGTCATGTAACGTTTGGGCTCTTTTTGGGCTCTTTCAGTCGTTTCATGATGAACCCAACTTTCCTATTAGACGTAAATGTAACCACAATTTGGTTGCCAAAATGACGCTATTGTAATAGTCAAATGAATCCTTGTCAGTATGCCGGCATCGTTTTCCACCACCCTAACCAAAAAATGATAAATATAACACATTAAACAACTGGTGCATACATTAAAATTTACTTAACAACCGGCTCCTCTCAAATTAGTTAAATTTAACCCGACTATAATGATCTTCCAAAGTAGCTGCTCGGTAAAAGGAATCTCTTACAACCTTAACATCTATATACTTTATCCAATTGTTTTTAGCTGTGAGTTTCTCGTGACATGGAGTACACGTCGGGGCTGGTTCATTTCAAAGATAAAATGTTGATGAGCCAGTCGTGTATTACCGATTCTACACCGCCTGATTGAAACGCTTTCGATTGCTAAGATTAGTATAACGTATAGCTTTTTTAACGTATCAAGTTTGTTGTTAACCAAAATTCAAAGTTTTTTGTAGTTTTGGTTAGGTTTTTGTTAGGGTTAGGATTTTGCTAGGGTGTGTTTGTTTGTGTCATCCTCGCCGTGTGACCAAAAAGGTTAGGTGCGACGTTAAACTTCAAACAACCAACCAACCAATCAACACAGATTGGAACAGCTTTCTCATATAGACCCAGATACAAGGTCTCAAATCGCTATACAGGATTCCAATAGGATCAACCTCCAGGGGTGCCCTAGCCTTTGTATCAGTATCAGTATTTCCTGCGCTGCCAACATGAGTATGTAGCCAACAGAACACAATATTATTAAACTGTCGTATAATTTGAGATGGTGAGATCTATCATTAATTGCTTGAACGTATGACAGTAGATCTGAAAATAGGACATATTGGTTCCCTTTTATTAGAACCAATACCTTCGATGAAAATAGCTTTGGCTTCAAAAGTAAGTTTAGAACCCCGGTCTGTCAATCGATGGGTTTTGGTTTTGAAACCAAAAATAATAGTACACGCCACTTTGGAACCACCTTTGGAACCACCATTATATATGACCTCGTGCGATACACATTTTGCTCTAAGTAGACAAATTCTTGTTGATACACAACTTGGTTTATAAACTTTCCCAAACTAACTGTGCGTAAAATAACCATTTAGCACGCATATGAAAACATTATTTTTATTATATTGCACTACTCAAATTGATTATCAACAAAAATTATAATGAAAGGTTGAAATAATATGATAAACTTTGACATCCTTCCTCCCATTTGTTGAAAAAACTCGTCCGCTGATAATGGCACGATGCTCCCGTCTCGGTTGGCATCGTGCCAATATCAGTGGACGCGTTTATGTGGTCTCTCAAATGGGGAGTGATACTGTCAGCTGTGTGGAAATTACGTGGATATATATGTCTATTTGTGTCGCTTTGTTAATCAATTTCACGATGGAAACAACAGTTAAAGTTGAAAAAGAAATTTCATCTTATAATTTATTTGTTTTATTCGATTGTTACTTGTATGAAAGCAGATGTCCCTTTCCTCATCCGATTTGTGAAATGGAATCTCCCAATGAACACCTGCACTTCACGCGTGTTGATTTCACATAACCGTTCTAAAACGTGTAATAAATGTACGGTTAGCTCGATGTTACTGACACAAGTGTCATAGAATGATGAACTATGCGATCGCCAAAAAGTGAAAATAGTATATCGCTGATATATGTGGTCGCAACCAAGAAATTATATGCTCCCACCGACAGTGTAAACTGTGTTCGAAGGTTATCCGACCAAGAAAAAGATGGAAGTTCTTGGTCGAAAATTTGACAAAGATATATATGGTCGCGACCAAGAAATATATGCTCTCTTCGACCATGCAAACGGTGGTCGAAGGCTCCGACCATGAAAAAGTTGGTACGTCACGACTATACCGAGATTTGTGTGGTCAGAGGCGACCATGTATTTATTGGTCGTTTCGACCATTTTGTTCTATCAGTGTATAGAAGACAAGTTCTAATTCAGCACAAATACCTGTGAAGCCCGAAGCCCAACAAAGAAGAACGATCATTGAAAATACACAGAGCATTATTTGATATAAAATGTTCAAGAACTTTTACTTTACAGTCCTATTGTTCACCCCAAACTATGCCACGACCAATAAAGTTATCCATCAATAAGCTAGTCATACAAGTTAACCAGGACAGAGAGCACCAGAATAAGGTATGTAAACCGAGCATAATGTAAAAATAGAATTCAAAGTGGCACGACATGCTACAGCTTGTAAATTTTTCTTTAATTCAACCTGACCATATCATCATACATTAGTTTAATCATATAACTATATTGCAGTGAGTGCCTGAAGAGCTTTAATTTACAAAGACTGTTGAAAAGCGATTTATGCAAAATGTTCAAATAATTTTACCTTTTTGCCATTTCATAACAATAACATGATTTTTGGGGCGTTACACTTTTTTTATTGGCCCGACATCAATAATTAGCATCCCAACATAGCCATTAGCGGCCCGAAGGATCCGAGAGCCACTGATGGCTATGGCGGTATGCTAATTATTGAAAGAGGGCCTATAATAAAGTAGAACATCCCGACAAAATCATGTAGAATATATTATTATATCTGTGTCAAAGGTCAGGCATCGGACCGAGAATCGGCAGCAGCTCATCATTATCGGCCCGCTTCCCGCCATCTCGTTTTACCAGACTGATATGAGGTTTTATGGTACCCGGTAAGTAGAGATATCCCACAGAGAACGTCCCGGTATAACTGGTCATAATGAACCTTTTTGCATGTTCAGAAAACCTCGGTAGTCCAAATGGTGGAGCCCTTCTCGCATTACTGTTATTCTCAGACCACAATCAACCCAGTTTGCCGTCATAAATGAACAACAGATACGGGAAAAAGTTTTTTTCTCAACGTTTGCTTTAAGCAGTTCCCTCGTAATTTCAAATCGATTTTGGATCGATTTCCAGATATTCCTAACCTCTAATCATGATATCATTTTGCCCACGCTGAGAATCCATTAACGACCCGAAAGGCTAATAATGGATAATCCCAACAGACTTAACATTTGGGTATGAAAAACAACCCACATTCAAGCTGATATACAGGCCTATATTCCAATATTTCGGCTAAACTATTTTCCTATTTGATGACACTGAGGTAGCGGTTTCCTTGCTGCCAAAACGTACCTATTAAGCTATTCATGAGGTATAAGCTTCGAAATCAGTGTAAGGGAGCTATTAGTATAATCATTCCTAATATGTTACAGCCATATATCGGGTATAAGTATTTTTCCAGATACCTGCTTCATCTGCCACTTCAGACCTGGTCACTGACCTGTAGTTCAGAATGCCACTTTTATGGCAAAATTGTTGGAGGTTAAACAAATATATAAAGCGACTGGAATAATGGACAAATTTAGATTACCTAGAAAACAAATAACTTATTTACGTACTAAAATTAATGGCATGTGTGCCACCGGCATTCGCTGAATATTTCCATCGTGTGATCTATTTTCTAAGCAAATACCGTAGAGTAATTATTTTTATATTTTCGGATGGAAGTAAAACAAATAAGGACTATCATACAGGAAAATTTGCTAGATAAAATATAGGAAACGTTCTTCTTGGGTCACGTGACCAGTATGGATATTGCGTTTTATATCGCCATCCGCCGGATAATTGTGAAGCACAAGCCGTACATCGTTTGGGGCAACGATAAATAGTATTCAGAGTCTTCATGTTTTGTCGAACGGCATAAATTTCCCAAACATGAAGAACTAATATTGGCAATTAGGAAAGGTGGAATAGAACACCTAAAGGTGTTTTAGGGACAGACACAAGACATAATTTCGAGTGAACGATGTTTTGTGCGGATTAAATTTAGGGATAACCCTGAAGTTGTCTCATACAAACACTGAGGAAAGCATCGTCACGATGGAAGGAATCATATGAACGACTAACAAAAAAGGTTATAGCCTTTACTCACAAGAAATAGGCCCATCTTCATTATAAACAGGCGTATTGCTTCCTTAATTCTTCAATAAGTTGCCAGTTGGACGGTGAAATATATTATTTAAGAAGTACTGGTAATTATTGTGATATAATGCTATATAGCCGTTACATATGAGAACGAAGACAACTGATCGTCTCAAAGCACAGATTAGACATATCGTACTAACAGGAACAAAGTCAATTTATCAATCTAGAGTCCATCTACCGTATGTACGCTGATAACAGATGCGAGAGAATCAAGACAAGTTCCGTATTACTGTCTTAATATGGCTTCTTTCCCTTTGTCCCCAGGCATAACAAAAGTCCGGGACAGGAGATGATATTTAACAGCAGCTCGAATGTATTATAGATTCTAAATAAACATTATCCAGCTGTCAAATGTATCCAGTGTACAGCTTCAGGCTTGACAATTTCTCAAGGACACCATGATGTGAAGTTATAATCTTTCATATCCAATTATTGAGCTAGCTAGCGGTTGAGCTAGCTACGTGAATCACGAGAAAGCAGTCAAGATGTTGAACATAGTTTGATTCGAACGCACACTGGACGAAATAAACATTTCATGGGAAACCGCTCCATCCAAATGTTTAATCATAGCTTGATCGAAATGGATGACACTCCATTTTTGTTTCCATATTTTCATTTGAATGATGTCTGCTTATGGGATCAATATGTGATTTTGGAATTCTAAAAAACAAATATTCAGATATGGAAACATACTTTTCGGATGCGAATGAGGCTTTTCGTATGACAAACACTCGATCTGCGAAGAAATGCGTTGACAAAAAAAGGTAGTAGGTGGAAACAGTTTTTCAGTGATCAAGGGTAATAAATCTGGGGAAAACATCGGATAAGGTCACAAAATGCACAAGCTCAGCTTCGAAGCAAATTTCGAAAGAATTCAGCAAAACGCCATGATGAGTTGTGTTCAGGAGAAACTGTACCAGGCGGAAATGCCTTTGTTTAAAGGGAACGTAAACTCTGGTGAACAGTGCATGGCCAGTTAAAGTTTTTTCCTCATAGAATCCAAATCGTGTATCAGATATTTTTTTACAATTTTTTCAAAGCAGTACTAAACGTTTTAACTTCGTTACACTGGAACAACATAGAGGCCTCCATGTTTGAAGAATCGTGACGTCAGCGGACACTAGTTCTTCTGCCTCTGGAGGTAAAAGCGCGTCAATTAGCAGAGGTGCGTGCAGTATTCGAGACCGTAGCTGACAAACATGAACGAGGATGATAGTGCGACGTGTCGGGATCATCTGGTGCATTGTGACAGCCAAATGCAGAGCAGCCCGGCATCGTAGAATATCTGCTAGAATCAGGCCGTATTCTACATCAAAGCTAATCTATAACATTGCCTCTGTTAGTCGGGGAACGGAGGAGTGCATGAAAACGACCATATGCGGCCAGGTTATCTCGACGCAGAGAATGTCCGATGACGTAGGAGATTATCGGCACAACTGAATTCCACGCTTTCCTATTGGACAAAAATCCTGCCCAAAATAAACATGGCGGCGCCCCCAAGAAATTCCAAATCACGGTATTTTCTATGTTTGCGTCTGTCTCATTCATTGGAAAAAAATGAGAAAAAATATTTGTCACGATTTTTTTAATCTATCGGGACTCTTGTATAATACTAGCGGTGTTTTACCGCAGAGTTTACGTTCCCTTTAAAAGGGAGTAGAGGACGTTCATTTCTAGAGGTTGAATTTTTCTTTAAATTTCAGGATTTTTTCACCCGGTTAGGAGAAGATGATCCATGAGAAAAAAATATGGGGTCACCATACTCGGTAAAAAAATATGGCAGCCAAATGCATGTATACCACTTAAAAGCCATAACACTGAATACATAGGGAAATTTGATTTTTTTCTTCTTAGATGTTCAATAAATCATACTTCCCAAGGTCAAATTTTCCCCATTTTGCTGTATAATACTAAACACATATAGTGCTTGTTAAATATGTAATAAAAACAGGGGGACACCATACTTTCTTAGAAAATATTAGCGGTATAACAGATAAACGGAGCCTTTTCAGTCCTATTTCCAGGAGGGGGTGGGGGTGGGGAATCGGGGTGGGTGTGGAGAATATTATTGAAGATCAATTTATTAGCCATTCAGAAGTTTTGTTTCAGTTGAAACTGAATAAGAGTGAATTTGGGGGGTATTCCGGAGGAATAAGTTTTAATCTATGGAGCAATTTGCACCTTTCAACCGTTGAATTTAAAATGCCATTTTTTGGTCCATCCCATCACACTATCGAACCACCAGTAAAACGCATAAATGGTTGTGTTGTGTCTTTTGTTGATTTTTATTCCATGTTGATATGTCTGGGTACTTTTGTTAAGAAATTCAGCTTGTTTTGAAAAATTTGACAAATGACCATGTTGTAGCCCCATAAGAGCAGGGAAATGAACGTCCTCTACTCCCTTAAGATCAAGGGGGATAACTCAGAAAAACAAATGTCAGATCAGGTTGAAAATGTCATGTACGCATCTTCACATTGTGAGATGCAGCGAATTTCAGAATAATCCAGCGAAACCTTTAAAATGCATTCAGGAGAAAGGATGTCAAATTGAAGTGGGTTTTACAGCAATCAAGTAACATAACTCAGGAAATAATATGTCGGCTCAGGTCGAAAATGTCTGGTCCAAATCTTCATATGATGGACCGGACGACATCATACCATCATTGACGGTCGTATTAAAATTAACACACAATTCAGACTGACCTTCTAATACATCCATGTTTTCTAGAGTGACGTCGTGTAATTCGAACACAAAACTGTACTTGTGTAGAAGTAAATGAGACTGCCTCTTTTATTTCTTTGTTTTGTTGTTTTTTTTTTGGCTCGAATCCAAAGTTATTAAAGATTTCTGGTGGACGGGTCAGGTGGTTCGGGATTGGAACGATATGTTAGAGGTGGGGAAAATTGACGACGTCTGGCGACTAAAAAGCAACCATATGACTCTACAGGAAAGCATCATCCCTCGGCCTCTAACATTCAGACCCAGAATACGGTGGATTCTCGGACGTAGCCTCAGCCGCGTTTCATTACAGCTGT
Organism: Hanleya hanleyi; assembly: GCA_036873755.1. NCBI lineage: Eukaryota > Metazoa > Mollusca > Polyplacophora > Lepidopleurida > Hanleyidae > Hanleya > Hanleya hanleyi. Next base: position 48,772 of record JAVTVY010024782.1, read on the forward strand.
TCATGTGGAGTCTATGAAGTATCCATACGGCCCCTAGCACTGGTTTAAGCGGAAATAGATACGCTAGCTCGGGAGCTTTGATGATAGATCAGCTCAAACAACTCATCTGATGTTAATGGATGAGCATCGTGGACTACTGATGGAGTAAACGCCTCAACATCGGGTAAACCTGGTAAATGCAAGAATACCCAGGATTTATTCGAATTATTGACTTCTGAGCTATCATAATCTCATTTTGAAATTTAAAACACGCTGGTTTGAAAAGTGAGTTGCTAAAATCCGAGAGTTCAAATAGTTTTGATGAGGAATTAATAATAACAGAAGGAATTTTCTTTTTATATTCAACTAAATTTATCAACGTAATCAAGAGAACGAAATAATTCAATCGTAATAATGAGACAGGAAATAGTTTATTCATTGTAATTTAATTGCAATTAGAAGATCAGTTGGGTGATATACATTGCAGGTGACGAGCATATTTGGATTAGGCACGTCTGGGTGAAGTTATTGTCATCCTAACTGCATCCTGAGAATACTACCGTCTTGAGCAGAACAATTCACCTTCGAGAATACCAATTATCACCGACATGAAAGGTCAGTATTGTATTACTGGAAGGGATATCACAAAGGGGATGTATGTGACAATGTTTCATACGGAGGCAAATCGTTAAATAAAATAATTGGACCACTGCTGGCTCAACATCATGGTCACAAATCACATGCACAAAACCGAATGCACTGACCAGTTGGAGCCATACAGATCCAATCCCTCCTGAGCTGAATATTCAATGTCCGATCCAAAGATCGTTGGACAATATGGATTTAGGGTTGTGTTGTATATGTTACCAATCTATACAATTTGAGACCCTATAATCCAGTAAAGAAAGGGGGGAATATTTGGACGAATGGTTAGCTAAAAAAAGTACACTAATTATACTGCTTTGGGGGCTTACGTGTTTTACATACTCGGTGTAAACATTGGTATGTATGCTGTAGAAAGAGGAGTAATACAGGTCCCATCTGGACATAACGAGTAAATACTACATTAATCAATCACCACTTAAAAATTGATGAATCAAACAGTGTTGTGACCCAATGTATGTGAGTACATGTATGACCGGTTGACATACCATGTCCAACGCTCAGCCATCCTTGTACATTCCCTATATAGCCCGTTGGATTGGTGTGATTGGCAAACGTTTGCAATATCATTTCTGGAAGGTTCCCGAATAAAGCGAACAACACCGAAATGAGTAGAATTATATGTGTGTAACTAAAATGCTAGTAATTTGGTATACTCGATAGACAGAAATTGCGATTACGTTAGCAAGTAAATAAATTATTATCATAACATGTTAACTGAAGACGTCATGTCCTATATTTCTTACACAACCATCTCCAGTTTGGATAATGCTTGCAAGAGATGATAGTTTGTCTGATGTCAAATCCGTGTTGATGAAGTCAAAGGCCATTCTCAGTTGCTGGGTCTACATCGAGCCTTATAGACTAGTCTTTTGTGTTAAATGCCGTCATTTTCATCTGACGACGATACAGCTGCCAATCCCCAGTGTACGAGTTGTCACAGCGACACAGCTCACCAATTACCAATATACGAGTTGTGAGAGCATTTCCATCATAGCTCTCTAGATTTGTATCTAATAACGCTTATGCCGGTGCTAGGGGCCGTGTGATCATGTCATCCAAGTTGCCACATGAACAGGTACAATAAAAGCGTACATAAGACACAACACATATCACGAATCGTTAGATATTTGGTATGTGCTTTAGAATGGGTTAACCAGAAGACTATACTGTGGAGTCATGTGGCTATGTGAGTATGTCAGCACCTCTTCCCACTTCCCTTACATGTGTTCTAATACACAATATACTTTCATGGTCGTACGAGTATTGGCGCCAGCTCCGACATTCATTATTCAGCCATCGTCCATGAATAACATGAAATTTATAGAGAAAAACAAACTTTTTTTTATTTCTTACAAGAGAGAATTGGTCATCAGGTCTCAATGATAACAGCAAGGCATCAAAGCGTATAACCTTCCGTTGTCTCCGTGAAGCCATTCTTCAAATGAATTTGCAAGTATGAAGCCCAATTTATTCACCATTCACTCCATCTGTATCGTCCTAGATTTGGATATCAGGGATTGAAATTAACCCTACCTGGCCTGGCCTGGGGTGGGGGCCGAAAATTCAGAAAATATGACCGAAAAATCGACCAAAAAATGCCGTTTTTTTGAAAATTACGTCACTGTGACGTAATCGAAGCGGCCATCTTGGATGTTTTTACCATTTTCTGGTAGAGCTTGACCCGAGGTATATGGTGTGGTAAGTTTCAGGCCCCTAGCTCAAGGGATAAGAAAAATAATTAGGGGGGGGGGGGCGGTATTCGACCATCCCCCAGGCCAGTATACGTCCAAAAAGCCCAGGCCAGATAGGGTTAAACATATCGGAGTATAGACAATTGCGTTTCCGAAAGCGGATTATATTCGTGTTCTAGCTGTGTGAACGCTCATTTCGTGTGGCAATTCTAATTGTTGTTAACGAATTCAAGAGAGATAGAGAGTCAGAATAAAGGTTTAACGTTGATTAACGAAATACACCATTAAGTCCCACTATCGCTGGTGGGACGTGATGGGACCAAAGGCCACGAAGGGCTCGTCACCTGAATGTGAACTTATACAGGAAATATAACATGTATAGATCTGACAGCCTTGGGGTCAGATCTAACATCCAGGAATCAGCAGTGCTTCTCCAACAATTCCCTAATGCCATATATGCCGTGTTTGCTCATAGATCATATCACAAGGACTATTAGGAAATAACTAAGACCAATATCTCTTGTTGGGGGAAGAAATTCTGAGATAAGAATTGGCTGGTTTCCTATTCCTCTAATATTCGTTAATTGGTTTCAAATTCCCAAGTGAAGACGGAGACTATATGCGTACGAACAGAAGCTAATCAACTAGCTCCTGGAACGAATAATCTATCAACACGAAGCTATTATTGCCACATTGCTAATGTCGAGAAACTTGGACTGTTTTCTGGGGATGCCTCCATCAGTCATTGGCCGGGGTCCAACATCCGAAGAAAGTCTGGGGTGATAAGATAACAGTGCAATCGATCAGTGACTGATGTGCAGACGTGGTGTCTGCCCAGGCGTTCAAAACATGGATCTAATCAACAGATTCGTGACTCTGAACAGTCAATACAACGTTCATCTGCGTTAAAATAGATGTTAAGCTCTGGGGTGGATGCATGAGACACTTGATCCTTACAAGAATTCCACTCTTTAGTCTAAAGTAAATAGACAGTATAGTCACAAAAGATTAACATGAAAAGGACATTCAATGACAAATGCTACTAGGCCAGAGGATAACCTTATTAAGCAACAGAATACAGAATAAATGGCATTGTTTTGTGTATGAACTACCAACTGCATATCTTAATATATAAAATGAGAAAAAGCAGTGGAGAGCACGTTGTACATCTTTCATACTTACGCTGAATCCTACAGTGTAGACACGTTTACAAACACCGAACCATCCCGAAATATCAATAGCATATCACTTGTGGCTCAATTCCATGGTCATAATATTAACATATCGAGATGCAATATTCCACAGAAAAAGACATGGAGAAAGGATTTGCATAAAATACTACTGCTCGGTGATGCAGTTTCTACTCCTTTTGGTCGAAGGAGTGTTCTCGTCGTCAGCGTAGTTTGTCCGTGCGTCTCTCTGTCCATCACCGACGTTACCATGTCTCTTGACATACTATAAGCCAGAGTTGCCAAATTCATACAACATCAGTTGGAGCTGGCGATGGCCGACAGCCCGATTGAAAACACAGCATTAGACTGCTGGTGAATTCTGGGACGTAACCTTCAAGGACAAATTATATGGTAAATGTATATTTAATTTTGTTAGCATCATACCCGTTATAGTGTTTGAGCTTGGTTACACTCAAGCTCCCCAAATTCATACCACTTATGCAGCTATCGATGGACCAGAAACCTAGACAAATAATACTGAACTTCTCAAGGTCAAATAAGAGGTTAGATATATAGTTAATGCTGTTAGCATATCACTTGAAGGACTAAAGTTATCATTTCCTAATCAAACCTGCAGATCGATATGCTCATTCACCAGAAGCATATTTTCTAATGTCAAAGTACCAGGTAAAAGTTTGTCTGTTCACCAGTGATGATCAATCTCGATCTATTTTTCAAGATCAAATTACCTTACATTAGGTTCAAAGCTGTTAACACAATATCTCTTGAAATATTATTGAGATTTCCAGATTTACATTGCACTTGCAACTGGTTCTAATCCAGTATACCTTATCAAGGATATGCGAAGTTGACTTACTCTTCGCATTGTACCTATCAGATGAAATAAAGTCATCTCGTGAAGAATCTTAGCTAGTTCTTCCATATACACCACACATGAATCTGACGATGGACCAGAACCGTTTTGAAAATAATAAGAAACCTTGGTCTAGTTTTTCAAGTTTAATGGTACAAGTATATCAATACCTTGGCTCAAACTTCCCTAATTTAATTCTGACCTGCATCTGAATGGAGGAGCCAATGAGATTATCAGGCCCAATGCGCTATGCTTCGGGTATGTATTTGCAATAAATGCCGGTCGAGACCGTGATTTATCGCAAATACATGCCCGAAGTATTAGTGGTTTATCTGCATCATTACATCGCATATTTCTGATAGATAATTATCATTATCAGAACGTATTCTACAGTGAGAAAATCATGAAAATATGTCAATCCAATCCGCCATCATTTTTTACAGACAGGAAACTGGAGCTGGTCACCAGGTGGCGCCGGGATTATTCGGCAAATGCACCGCCGCTAGGAGCAACTGAAGGCGAATTTCCCTGACGTTGATCTGTTAAGGGAAATTTGCATTAAATGCACTGGCAACGAACCAATCAAACCCCATGTAACTAATATAAGGAATAATATTATAGGAACGTTGTGATATCTCGCCGGCATGAATTGAGAAGTGCTGACCGATTCTCTCTTGCAATAAATTAGCTTGTGTTTATATATATTTTATGTTATGTCAGCTTGGATATTGGTGATCATATTGTCTTATGCAAAATGTCTTTCAATTATTGAGGTGGAAATTCTTTATGGACGACGTTTGGCTACTAGATTTGGGACCTGACGTTTGCGTGTAAAAGTTTGGGAGCTAACATTTAATGCTTAAATTTGGTCATTTAACGATGACAATTACTTGGTCTACATTGGTGTTATATTGCCCATTATTTTACGGAATCAAACCAGTTAACTAATTGAACATCTGTATTTGTGTACGGTACATATCGATACAGTATATTCCCAATGGATCTCTATTAAGCAGTTAAATGTAGGACAGATGCTCTTAGCTGGATTAATACCCATGCAGCAATAGTGTTAATCAGATAGTAGGCCAGCCCATTGGAACATCATGAAAGTTTGTAATTAGAGATATTTGAGAATTCAAATAGTCTCGTTAAGTAGAGCATTGTTTTGCGATCTGAATCATCTAACATATGAATTACAGGCCTCAGATCCGACATTCAATATCCAGCCATATATAGTCAACTTTTTAGTACGACACTTGGCATCAATTCCAAATATGTATGAAATTAGAATTTTAAAAAAAAGCACGAAATGGTTTCCTGCAAGAGAGAAGTGGTCAACAATTTTCAGCGATGACAGCAAGGCATCATGATGTTCTTTACATAAAATGATTATTCTTTATCCAAATGAATTTCCAAGTCGTTTTCTGGATTATGATATATCTCTGTCACACTTTGATTGTGGATGTTCAAATAAGTGGGTGGTCTTATCATGGAAATGTAAAACACATTTGTTCAAACGGCCCCTAGTCCCGGAATCAGACACAAGTTACGAGGCGTATAGCCAGAGATCTTGCGCGCTACAATCGTATGGATTACGGATCAACGTCACCGATAATGAAACTTTACACGCTCTGATATTACAAAAAAGAAATAGTTTCCATGTCAGCCGACATCCGTTACTAACCTTGAAAAATATCAAATGTTCAGTTGCATCGATGTCTCACCTTTTTTATTTACAACGGCGCTATATTGAAATTGGTACAGGGTCAAATCAACGGCATTTAAAAGCACATGTAGTTATACTCAGAATTGGTAGAGCGCAGTGGCCATACTATGTTACTTCACTTAATTCCTTTTCAGATGAATGCGCTTGAACTATAAACATGTTTAAACGTGCAAATCTTTTGAAGTGCATTTCAGTTTTCTTTGGAAATATAGAATTGCCTTTGAGATTCCAATGGCATGTTGTTATCATCATACTCAATTAAAGATTTTGCCCCCAGCAATTTGTTTAAATTACAAATAGGATCTGACACAGAAAACTTATTTTCGATTTTCAATCGATTTCTGAATATTCCTCAGTCGTAGACACTGCCTCGGAAACATAATAGGTATTCCCAAAACACCATCATTAGATTACGAAAGCTAACCAAGTTATAAAGGCTGGAATATATATATATTTCCGTTCAACTAACAAGTTGTTTTTCTACACGTGCAAGGAACAGAATAACTGTGACGCTATTGCCCAAGGGTATGGTAGCATATCTAGGTAGAACTTGAGCCTGTCAATTTATTCATAGCTTACACATACTGTAAAATTGGTATATTTCGCCGATGCCGAAGATAGGAAATAAGTATCATATTATTACAATGCATAACCTAATCGTTGTCGGCTTGTATATACTAGTTCCATCACATTTGCGCACGAACAGCTCAGTAAACAACGTGGAATCTTTCTTAATATATGATAACAGTAGGGTTGTATGTGTGATAACTGAACAAATATTCAACTCTCCAGGGCTATGAGCAAGCGTTCAAGCGTTCCTCCTTACCACACGTGGGCTGTGGTGTGGATTATGTTGTACTTTCGTTGATGGGACGGGTAGAATGTGCAAGCGGTAGGGGCAACCAAAAATGCTACCCTGCATTTTCCGTTGGAGACGAGAATATTAACTGACAAGGAACCAAATATTACTTCTACGGGTGACTACAAACATGCCTAAGATAGCATAGTGTCTCTATAGTAATTGTAAGGATTAGCCTGTGTAGTTGCAAAATGACAGAAAAGATTGCAAGTCGGGTTAGTAAAAATGGTTTGTGGTGTCTTATGAAAATAGGCGTGGCTGCCTTACTGAAAGGATTGGAGAAAATAACTTACCTTCTACTGTGCTGGAACAGTCATGTGATGTAAGTTAGACAATGAATCTTAAGGTAATCCCAGGTCCAAAAGAGGTAGTGTGTGACTCTACGGTGCGCTGAAATCTCAAAACCATATAAGCAGATACGGTATTATACCACTCGGTATGAATGCCTGGTAGGCGAAAGAAAAATTAATAATGGTACTGTATACAAATCTATTGGCCCACTGTTCGCTTCAACAGATTTATTACATGCGCAGAGCATCGGAGAATTCTGACGCCAGCCTCCAGCCATTTATATGAGGTGCCAGCCAATACTTGAGTGGGCGCTCTAGTAGTAGGGGATGGGCTGTGCATGTCGATGTCAACAGCGTGTTTAACAGTAGTTGTTCTCATAAAGGTTTATCGTGCGTATAGCACAGACCTCGCTATAAATCGCTTCTCTGCCTTTTTAACGTCAACGTGGGCACTATAGGCGAAAAAGCCGTAAACACGAACTCTTTGGAGATATCTTGTATCTGGTTACTTACACATTATCAGAGAAGTACGCACATATAAAGTCCAACGGAGCTGCTGCAAATAAAAATCGGCTTAAATAGATTTATGTTTACGCCATTAAAAGCAGGTGTCCACTTGGTTCCGTTTAAAACTCGGATACTGGTAAGTCTTCTGCATGAAACGCGGAAGTTTTATTTTATTTTTCGTTTTTTTGCAGATCCGTGAACAACCCGAACACGGCGATGTTTGCGCGAAGGTCGATGTTTTACGTTTATATGACAATCATCGCGAAACTATCCCCGACGGATAATGGATTAAGTGGAGCAGCGATTGGATCGGCTAACGCCTGGCGTCAGTCGTTGTTTTCCATTCACTCTCCGTGCTTCGATATTTTTCGGCAAAATGCCGAGTCGTGGGGATTCTTATTCAAAACTGACAAACAGTCTTTCCTTCCGTTTAGGCGCTCCAAAACTTCTATCTGCTTATTCTTTAGTGCAAAAGTTACCCCCAGCCGCTTCTTCGCGTAATCTAAGTTCGAAGTTCATATTTGCTATCTCAAAGTTAAACGAGCTTGTCGCATGAAAAGATGTACAACCACAACAGCAACCATGCCTGCGGAGTGCGCGTGTACAAATAAAATCGTACGTCACATCCTCTGCTGTCAGAAACTATAGGTCACGTGAATCCTGTCCGTCGGGGATAGTTTCGCGATGGTTATTATAATATAAATAGGTAGAGAATCGGACATTTTCGTGCCCGAGTCTGTTGTGTTATAAGAAGTACGAAAAAGAGAAAACGCTTTATTTTTTTATTTTTTTTCTATTTTTTTTTTCACGAGCGATGTTGACCCGTAGGGTCTAATGGTCCTGTCTTAATGTTGAGTAAAACTTGAGCACAAGTAGGACCGTTGTGACTGGTTGTTTATTGAACTGCTCTAGGCTTTGAGAAGAAGAGCAGAAGAAAATAGTCCTCAAGTTATTCAGCTACTGCAGATAGGTTGGTCAACTATTTTGGCTAGATTTTGATAGTGAAGTTAAATATTTTCTGGTATTCTTATGTATGTCCAGATGTCATTTACACAGAGTTTTTCTGTTTTAGAGCATGAATACAATATGGATACCATATTCGGTTTGCCGAAGAGAGTTTTCCCTCAGAGGATGTCGTAAACGGCTGGCTGATAAAAACTTTATCCAGTACACTTAATATATGCAGAATAAAATTAATTCAGGCATACTTATCATATGTTTGCCATGTTGGCAAGAAATTCTAGGCTCCCATTCTTGCAGAAATTGTATTCACAGTATGTAAATTGGGGACTTCCACAAACATCCCGTCCACCAGACCCTCTGTACCAGGTGGATGCAGGTCACATGCATGACCTAGGTCAGTAGCTTGGTTCACTTGGCTGGATAGGGTCAATTGAAACTTCAGGCATGTTTGATTAGGATTGACCTACATGTGCCTACTGGGAGCATTTGTAAAACATTTACACTAATTCACTAGAGATACTTGTTGAGAGAATTGTGTAAGACTGGACAAATTGTGTGGCTCTTCGCCATGGAACTGAACAGCGAAGAGTTTGTGGAATTATTTCAACAGCCTATTGGACATTTAAATTGCCCCGTTTCAGTGCCTAAAGCTCCCCCGAGTCATTCCAAGAATCCGGATATTTGCTGTGATATAAAACATGACTTAGGCCTGTACTCATGGAGAGCCATTCACTCGTGTTGATGAAGCTATGATGATTTTGCTCATGACATTCACCATCTTCATTTTATCAAGCCAATTTGTACGTTCCCACTTCGAATCTGCCTTGATTTATCTGACCATCTTCAGTGCTCAAAATCCGAGGTGTAAATTTCACCTACGAACGAGAGACGAAACAATCAGAACCTACACGCCGATTGTGTGTAGAGTGACATCATCCTCAAATAGCGGCGTTATTTCTCCTAACATGGTGGTATCGTTGGCCCAATATATAGGTCAGCCAATCAATAACGCTCTCCTACGACACATTTCGAAATTCAAATGATTTTGAGATCAGTGACGTCTCGTGTCTATTTATAAGTTCCTTGAACATTGAGTGGGGCCAGATATATTAAGGGAAGTTCGAAGTGGGGACGTAGAAATTGGCTTGCTAAAATGAAGATGGATTTTCATGGGACGGGCAGATTACCGAAGTACATTTCAAATTAACAGTAGCAGTTCGCTCGGTGCCGTTTGAGAATTTGCACAAAGGGCGTTTCATGTCAATTCAATGAAACTTGGAACTGTCACACACTGGTATCTATGTATAACGTTTTAGGACGCTTTATAACGTTGTGACATGTGAAATCCACACGCGTCATGTTGACAAGCACATGTGTTAATTCAGAGAATACAATTTTACAGGGCTAAATACTGCCCGTTTGTAAGACCAGATAAAGTCGTCCATTGATCTGGGCACGTTGCCAACTCACACAGAGGAGAAAGGTTGCCAAAGTTTAATATATTTTCTAACATTCTTTGTAATCTTTGTTGATTTCAATTTAAGTAGTGCAAAAGAATAGATAATGTTTCTATAGGCGTGCTCAATGTGTATCGTATCGACCTCCCCCTTAGCTGAAAAGTGTGAGTGGGCAAGGTGGGAATAGGTCTATCTTTCATTTTGAGAAAGTCGAGAATGTTGTTCCTCTCGTTCCTTCCTCACATATTCTATGATACGATAGATTCCACCCATTCTCCATCTCTTCCTCACATATTCTATGATACGATAGATTCCACCCATTCACCATCTCTTCCTCACATATTCTATGATACGATAGATTCCACCCATTCTCCATCTCTTCCTCACATATTCTATGATACGATAGATTCCACCCATTCTCCATCTCTTCCTCACATATTCTATGATACGATAGATTCCACCCATTCTCCATCTCTTCCTCACATATTCTATGATACGATAGATTCCACCCATTCTCCATCTCTTCCTCACATATTCTATGATACGATAGATTCCACCCATTCTCCATCTCTTCCTCACATATTCTATGATACGATAGATTCCACCCATTCTCCATCTCTTCCTCACATATTCTATGATACGATAGATTCCACCCATTCTCCATCTCTTCCTCACATATTCTATGATACGATAGATTCCACCCATTCTCCATCTCTTCCTCACATATTCTATGATACGATAGATTCCACCCATTCTCCATCTCTTCCACTACCCACACATTTGTCGCTGATCATTATGGTTCATATGATGTCATCAACTTCGATATCCATTTGGCCATCCACGCCCCTGTGCATAGCTTCCGATTCAATAAATCATCAGACCGCGAGTTTCCTGTATACACGACCATCCAAACCAATATATGGGAGAAAGTGATATCCTCACGTCCACCGTAATTCCAGCAGATCCGTGAAATAGAAGTATTTGGAGATAAGACTCACCTCTTTACCAAACACTCAATAATACATGTGGATAGGGTTATATGGCAAGCCAAAGCGCTTTTTATTCCGAATTTCCGATATCGGGAATTCAATTCCCGATATCGGAAATTGCAATTCCCGATATCGGAAATTGCAATTCCCGATATCGGAAATTGAATTTCCGATATCGGGAATTAGAATTTCCGATATCGGAAATTCAGTGACAATTTTCGATATCGGAAATAGAATTTCCCATATCGGGAATTCAATTTCCGATATCGGGAATTCAATATATCGGAAATAGAATTTCCCATATCGAAAATTGTCACCGAATTTCCGATATCGGAAATGAAAGCTGGAAGCTTTACAAAACCTAGGGGTGCATTCCACACCTAAATGATGTGCGGCTAAAGACAGGCAGGATCTTCGGCCATAAATAGATGTAAAATCTTTAACAAAATCCTTGTAAAAGTATATATTTTCTAAATGGGCACACTCGTGCCCTTATTTCAGGAGACTTGTGAGCTATTGAAATTGAAAAGGAAACACGTACAATCCTCCGTAACCCTTCTTCAACTTTTCTGAAAAACTCCATAAAATATATGAAAATGTGTCAAATTCTACCCGCAACCCAGCGAAAACGTATGAAATGATTTTCTTTTTATGTATGTTAAAGTGTTTCCCGTCCAAAGGACAATTTAAAATGGCGAAAAAAACGGGGGTCGACCTACTCGTCTTTTTGTAAAATGTTATGGCCATGAAGGAATCATCATTTTCGCTTCCCGAAAAAGTGCGGATTTTGGTCCGCCAGATATTCACTTCCGGACACGATTAACTCTGTAGAGGCGAGTGGGTGCGATCAACAAGCAATTATTATATCCTCATTTGGAGAGATGGTTATGTCCAGCAGGGTGATACTATAGATATCAGTTAGTAGAAAGGTAAGAAGAATTACCTTGCTGTCAAAATCGGGCGACCTTCCCTATTATAAACTTAGGGAGACACCACTTTGTAAGAAACCGTGGCAAGTGTGGAGTGCACCCTAGAGTTGCAATTTCCGACATCGGGAATTCGGTGACAATTCTCGATATCGGAAATTGCATTTCCGATATCGGAAATTGAATTTCCGATAACGGGAATTGAATTTCCGATATCGGGAATTGAATTTCCGATATCGGGAAATTGATATCGGGAATTCCCGATATCGGAAATTCAATTTCCGATATCGAAAATTCTAATTTCCGATATCGGGAATTGCAATTTCCGATATCGGGAATTGCAATTTCCGATATCGAGAATTCAATTTCCGATATCGGAAATTGAAAGTCATGAATATCCGATATCGGAAATTTTAATTCCGATATCGGAAATTTTAATTCCGATATCGGGAATTCAATTTCCGATATCGGAAATTCTCGAATAAAAAGCACTTTGGCTTGCCATAGGGTTAGCCAGTTGAAAATGACTAAGTATATTTGAAAGATTTGGAACGACTCATCGTACAACGGGTGTTTTACAACATTTGATGTTACGTATCCGCTGAAGTACGCTACTCTTATGATAGTTTTCATTGTTACTTCTCTACTGATATCACCGTGTTCGCCATACTTTGATGTCTTTATCGGGAATATCTGTAGATCTCAGATATGCTTGTGTTGAAGATGTAATTAGCCTCAAAGTCGACAGATTTTGTAAACTCTCACCTGTGCATTTCTCAGCAGCAAGGCATGCTGAAGCATCCTAGCTTTTCTTTGTGATGATAGCGAGGTCGTTATATACCTAAATGAATGCAAGAATATCATGCAAGCAAAATTGAAACTTTGTCCGCTTCGACAGGCTTTCTGTCTCGTAACGACTCTCGTGGATTGAATACTGAAAGCCTGTAGCTATGAGATCACGTCATGCCTCGTGCCTGAGGTTCAGTACAGTGGCACAGCTTACGTAAGTAGAACGCTTAGGTGTATACTCTTTCCGACACGACCGTCGAGAAATAAATACGATGGCGTTTGATGATCAGTTTCTTGTATTTTCTCGTAAAAACAAGTTAAGTTTATTTGGTCAAATATGTTTTATTTGGTACCTGTCGTAAAATATGCCACTATTGCGGAGTTCAAGAAAACTCGATTCCAGCCTTGATTTTGAGGCTGAGTACAACTTTAACGATAGTGCGGATAGAACTAGACGATTTACAAACCCCTCTGTAAGCTACGGATAGACTATTCAATTCGGGTGCATTCCAATATGAAATCAGAACTAAAAGTGCTGAGAAATTAGGCCGTACCTGTACATTATTTGGAACTCCATATCGGGGTTTGCGAAGTCCACCCTCTCAGCCCATCGATCGATCCGTTAAGGTCAATCCACTGACTAGATCAGTTGCCAAATTGAGCTTGTGTTGTAATCAGATCGGGGAGTTCCTCTAAATCGAAACAATCGCAGGATCTGGACTTTACCTGGACTTGAGAGACCACGGTTGACCGCTTCTCTTTTGCAGGAAACAAACTTGTAAAAGTTAGTTTGATTATTGACGCGGAAATAGTTCTGTGGACGACGACTGTATACTGAATGTCGGATCTGACGCCTTAACTTGCGCCTACAACCCAATACCTAGGACATTTAATACCCCATACCTAGGACTTTTATGCCCCATACCTAGGACTTTTAAGACGCATACCTTGGACATTTAATACCCCATACCCAGGACATTTAATACCTCATACCTAGGACTTTTATGCCCCATACCTAGGACTTTTAAGACGCATACCTTGGACATTTAATACCTCATACCCAGGACATTTAATACCCCATACCTAGGACTTTGAACATCCCAAACCTGGGACCTTTAATTGTATTGCTTCGGAATCAGTCTCCATCAAAGTTTTGAGAAAATCTGTCAATTCTGATCGGTTAGAGACGAACATTTTTCTGTTGCATCAATTTCGTTCAAACAGTGATAATATATACTAAAATCGGGATTAATTAGGACTTAAGGCACTTTAGTCGGATATCTTTCTTCCAAGAGCATGTATATGTCCATCGGGAACATTTTACAATGGATAGTATTCCTCGGCAATAATCGTATTACCTTTTTCTTACGACATTTACCACCGATAACAAACATATATACAAAAGAACATTTAAAAGAACAATGAATTGTGTCCTGCAAGAGAAACAGCGAAACATCATAATGTTATAAAAGTAAGGCAATAATGTATCTCTCGCTACCTAGAGTATGCTGTATGCAGCCACGCTTTGATTGTGCTTGTTCATTCGAACACAATGGACGTGTAAAACAAATGGCATTCAAATCGTCCCTAGCCCCAGGTAAATCATCGTAGATAATCGATTTTTTGTGCGGTGGTAAACTAAAAGCTAATTTTTTTAATAATATATTGAATCGAATCGATCCAATATGAATGAATCACGATAACCCAGATACTTTTGTCAATGTTTGACGACGTGAACAGGATGGTGTTACGAAATGTATCAAATTTTATCAGCAAATTTAAATGGTTAATTAGACCAAGATATTCAGGAAATAGATAAATAAATAAATGCAATAATTGTTTTCCATTTCTGAATCCAGAAGTTAGACGTAATACTTTCGCATCAACACCAATAAATGTAAATCGGAAGAATTTTTGTGCCATCCTCGGGAATATAAACTGTTTTTTAGTTCCATTAGTTAAAATTTATATTATATTTCTGGAGCTGCTTTATTTACTCAACGATGGTATATTATATTGGGCAAATTCACAATCCACAGCATACTTTGTACATGCATTCCATTAAGTATACGACTAGTTGTAAACTACAATGTTCAGACGAAGCTATCTAAACAAACTATATTCCGTCTCTTCATTTAAACGATACAGTCGACTATACCTTACATTGGATAACATTAGACGTTTCATAACCACCACTATAGCCCAGGGACATCGTTCCAGTGGAACTTCTTCATTGCGTAAGAGCAGTATAGGCGTGTCTGTAAATTTAGCGTACTGATATGAAATGTGCGGCGGTTCCATGAACTTGAAATAATTTGGTGCAGCGATGCGAGCGTATGCGTCATTCAGGGACCTGACAATATTAATTCCCTCCAGTGCTATATCTAATTATTTTCGTTTCGGGGGTGTTACGATTGTATTCAATGGACGATATGGTCGAAAATAGGCTCAATCTTGATGATCATTTGTGGTAATACCTGATAGGACTATTACATCGTCGTTCTTGAATAGTTGTGTTTAATACCGCTGAGCCGACGCTAGGAGCCGTGTGGTCATTGCCATCCAATGTATCCACATGAACTGCTCTATAAAAGCGTGGCTGAGATACAAGTAATCACTGAAATCATGTTAGTAGTATTAATAGTCAGAATATTGCCCGTGGGATCATGCGAATTCCTGTCTCATGAACTGTTACAGAACAGTTTCCGAAGTCGACAAGTCTCTGTTTATTTATATAATGGCACAGAGCTGTGAAGTAATAGTTTAATATTGTAAACTCCATAGTACTAGGCAGTCGTGAACTGAACAGTACTGTCCATTTACCTCTGAGTACTGCTGGGTGTCGTTCCTTGTAGTTCTGTGTGTTATGTTTTTAAGTACTGTTGAGATAAAGACCGAGACTGTGTGGTTACTGCCCACGAGGGCGCAGGGTTTAACCAAGCATTACTGTTCACGGGCCCTTCCTTCCCTTGCGGTTTGCATGGTACACTACAGTAAAATGTTGGCTGTGTATGCCTTTTGCACTTCATAGCTTGCTCGTCGCTCAGGTTGGAAATGTTAGTTATTATCTGGAGACAAAAGGACAGAGGAATGGAAGCCTGGTATCATGGGTATGGACTATATGTACGTGATGTACTAAACCAGCTGGAGAACAGCTGATTTATTCTGTATGAGAACGGTCGATTATATCTTACTCATTAGCAACACTGGCTGGAGCATTGAGAGTTCGGTTCATCCATATGAAGCATTGATCTTGTTCAATTATGTCGTGCTTTCTAACGTTTCATGTTACTTCATTTGATGAAAACGAGACGAAATATTCTCAAAGCGCATTAAAATATATTGCCCTAGACATCCTCATTCTCTTTACAAATGCTTTTCTCTTAGCAATGGATGGACGAACTTATGAAGTGGTGGGACAGACATGTCACGAAAACAGCTGGATCGGAAGAAACCAACACCCAGTGACTCAGTTCATGTGGTGAGGAAATTAAATTTACGACTTTGCCATTCTTTTGAAGGTACTGGAGGAATACACTTATTAGCTCCAGTCAATATACAAGAAAGGATAAGAGCACATTAAGTTAATAAAGCTGCTGCTTCTACGGACACAACGTGAACCCACTCCTCGGAAAAATCTTAGTGAATAGGCCTCATAGGGATTCATTTAGAACCGCCAGCGTCGACTGCCGCTTTATTCTAACAGAGGGATCTTTTATGTTCAGTAGTATTGTCTTATTATATATAGTCCAGGGTATTAATAGCTGAGCGTCAAAGGATCTGTTGAGTTTATGCTCAGGAACATTTATAACGCCCAGGCTTTTCCGACGACAGTTGGATACGACAGTTGATTACAATCACTCTTGAAAAAATGGATGTTCGAATTTGTGTAGTGATATGAATGGATCTGATGAAAAATATTTAAATATCACATAAAGACTCATATCAAGTCTGACAGTCATTATCAGTATGTAAACGTGGCAACAGTTTCACGATGTTTGAACAAACGCGGATATACAATGTGAACCGTGTGTCTGGAAGAACAGTAATGGGATGTAAATCCTATATGATATATAGCTTGAAAGTCATATAGATCCAGATCCTATACCACCAAAATCTTATAGGATTCGACAAGAATAAAAAAAATCCTCTATGCGCTATTAATTAGCGGCCACATATGACCAACTTGTCTTAATCGAATTGGATCCAATCGATTTCTGTTAATCACTGGGAACATTTTCAGTTCCCCCACTCCCCAATGTTTTTTGCCAATCGTGATATTAAAGATGCAATCAGCCTAAACTGAGACTGGTAGGTCATATATCGATTGGAGAATAGTGCAAACAGTTCTGTTATTAGTAGAAAATGACCAAAATTATTTTGCGAATCGGAAATAGATAATCCAACCCATCATGGGGACACCCTAGTTCAAGTTTCAAGTTTCCTAAGTTCCCTAGTTCCAAATTCCCAAGTTTCAAGTTCCAGCTCCGTAGTTCCAAGCTCCAGTTCCCCCAAGCTCCAGTTCCCCCAAGCTTCGCCTTCAAAGTTCAAAAGCCACAGTTCAAAAGCTCCCAGACCCAAAGTTCCCAGATATGATACACATCTGGTTGTTTAAGAGGCATAAAACATATGCCATTGTCAATCAGCCCTTATTATAATGTTACTTATTACTGTCTAGCCTCTTCAACACATGTTTTGAATTGTTGTGGAGCTCACTGATTATTACAGATTAAATAAGCCGCATCTAACACCTACTGGAACCAATTTTTGGGGGGGGATTAGAAGTTTGTGAAAACATCCTTCAGGATAGCACAGATCGGCCATGGAAAATAACTTTAAATGGAAGGAAGTCCTGTCCATCCTCTGTAGAGGAACCTAGACTACACACTTCCGTCTTATAATTTTAAAATCGATCTGTTTCTTTTGTCGTGAAACTTCGCTCACAGAAAGTGACCATCCTTCTTCTCTCTCAAATTCAAATGCCCATCTTATCAGATTTTTGGAGGTCGGAAGACCATGAATATGCGTCAGGATAGCTGTGGGATCAGGGAAAGTAAGTGAGGAGTAGAGGGGGTACATTACCATGCCTTTATGCAGAAATAATTGGATGATTTGCTAAATATTCTGTTGAAACAGAACTTTTTGAGCTATGTATGTACTAACAAATGTAATATCGTGGTATGATTGGACTGGGGCTATTCGGCCAACACATCGGCAATAAGCCGATGATATGCGACTGAACTTTCTCTTACAAACATCACAAATGGGACCGATCAGATTTCTTGTATTCATCAAATACCCGTCTTGTTCCCCTGATGATTCGGACTGTCGCATTGACCCTCTTGATCACTAGATACCCATATATATCGAATTACCGCGATTCACTTACACATTAGCAGCCAAAATTAGAGGTATCTATGAATGGACGGCAATTAGTTTCATTTTAAAGATTTCTCAGTTATGTAATTCATATAATCGTCAGCATTGTTTAGATTGTTTACCCCTCGGCCAAATTTTGGCCGAAGGATAGTCTTGTCGTCATATACGTCCGTCCGCCCATCACACCTTTCTCGTTACCCAGATATTTTTAGAACAGCTTACCCTAGGCACACCAAAATTGCAGTGCACACTCATATGCTCGTGAACCAGAACCCGAATGAATCTGGACCCGATTGTTGGAAACCTTGGCGGCCATCTTTAATTTATGCGAAACCGTTAATCTTGTGTACCTCGGGTACCATTTCGCTATTCAGTGTGATACTGGTATAGATTATCAATGCATCAAGAAACTTCGATGGAATGACCAAACCAGTTTCCCTGATTCAGTGTAAACCTTGGCAGCCATATTTAATTTATGCAAAATCTCAAATGATATATATCTCTAATACCATTTAAGTGTTCTATATGAAACAGCGTCGATGTATCAAGAGAGTCTTAATGAATAACCACATCAGTTCCTCTGAGTGGTGGGAAGGATGGGCGGCCATCTTTAATTTATTTAAAATCATCAATGGTCTCTATCTTTGATAACGTTCAAGTGCTCGATGTAAAATGTGGTATACATCACGATGCATCAAGAGACTTACGATGAATGACAGTTCTGGTTTCTTTGATTGGGCGGAAATCTTGGCGGCCGTCTTTAATTGATGCAAAATCTTTAATGATGTATATCTCTGATATCATTTAAGTGTTCTGTACGAAACTTGGTATACATGTACATCATCGATGATTCAAGAGATTTATGTAATGAATACCGGTTTCTCTGATTGGACGGAAACCGTATGGGCCATTTCTAATTGGAAAAATTTTGATAACCTGTATATTTGTCAGGTGTTCCTGACATCTTGTTTCAAACTCAATATATTATGAATGGCTGGCGCCCTGAGCCGAGGGGTTTTCAGATGCGCAACTTCATAATATTTCTTGGCAAGGTTCATTCGCTGGAACCGTCACATTGTGGGCTTGTTTTGAATATGACCCTTAGAGTGGCCTCCCTTGAATCGTTATTCTAGCTCAAGCCACAAAATACTGTTAGAGTGATTTCCCTTATTTTATTATCGCCAGGTGGCGCAGTTTCCATGTTATTTCTTTTCCATCCGGTTCCCGCGCAGATAAATGAAACAGCTGATTTTAGCGGAACCAAACTGTTATATTTTGAGATATTTCAAGTGTTTACAACCTGTCATTATGCTGTAAACTAGCGGAACATACGTGTGGAACGTTCCGGTGTGTTGGGTAACTGCTGAAACCCGGATAGGTAATAACTTTGATTGTTTTACGTAACTGGAATTTGGTTGTTGTTGTACGCATGATGCAACACATCAAAATGATCCGCATGTCAGATAAGCCTATGTGTTATCCCTTATGGAATTATTGAGACGGTAATCACCGCAATTAATGCAATTAATTGTCGAATAATTAATGTAACTGATTCCTCATTCGAGATCATTCAGAATAATTGATTCCTGAAAATTGCATATTGTTTATTGATCACGTGACCTGATTCCTTGATAAATCTAATTGATTGTTGTGTGTGATTCCTTAATAATCAAATATATTTCTGTTAATTAGTATTCATACAAAATACTGGCGATTATGTAAAAGCACTGAGTTAAATCTAATGGCTTGTGACAATTGTGTACCGTTACATGTGGTTATTGGTCAATTCATTTGTATTACAGACCAGCTAGGTCGATTACCGTGACGCATATGTAATCTGCGGATTGTGGTGTAATGATGCAAGGACGCATCAATAGGTATGTTGTAATCGTATGTTTCCTAAGGTATTATACACATCTCGGTAAATACTATACTGCTGTGTCATAACTATCATATTCTATGGCTTGGGTTTGATACGAACTATAGCATAATGGGGACCGTAAGAGAGAATGAATATCGGTTGTCAATGCTAAAGAGAATTACATTGTTTGCTCAGTTATAATTGCGGAGTATGATAATGTTTGTGTCAGCTTAACTTAGCCATTGACTGTATATTGGTATTTTGTTTAACTATGCAGGTCTGCCATTGCCCTTTTTCCTTACCGGGGGGATGAATTCCTGACTACATGTACACTTGTCCAAAAGCCTTGCCATACGAACTGTAATAAATGATGGTCAGAGATGGAACTGCTGTGTTGTGTTGATGAATATAGGCTACAGCGGTCTACAGAAGGCCAACAAATGGCGTCGCCGACAGGATGGCAAGTATCCTATGGAACAGTGTGTCTGGACGTAGCGATGGGGTGAGAAGGGTGATGGTGGAGAGAAACCGGCATCCACAGAAGTATTCCATTGATGTGAACTAGTCAATAAACTGGTTAATTTTTCTTGGTCGACAGAAATTCATGAATAAACGGAACTATTTACATCGCGGGTGATATCTCGTCAGTCAAGATCACAGAAGAAAATGAACTATCGCATTTGTGAGTGATATTTTGTCGATATACAGATTTCTGAAATAAACTGATTTATTCGCCCTTGGTGTATCCAGAGACCGAAGAAGCATATGAACTGAACTTGGTTGATTTGAAGAAAAATAGAAAAGAAGAAAAAAGCAGAACTATGAACTATTCTTGAGGAAAAAGATCACTTGATTTGGGTATTTCAGATATTAGGGCACTTTGGCACTATTGTATCCTTGAAGGGAAATGACTTGATATTTCCAGAAATTGCCCATTCCTCTAGCACACGCACATGATAATAGTGTTTCCTGATGGTAAATGCCCTGTCGTTGATAATATGCATGCATATAGGTTTAACATATGGGCTATGTCTAGTATGCATTCATTGTACCATTAACTGTTCTTGCAAATTATTCTAGTGAGGGTATTGGTAACTGTGAAGTAGTATGTACCCAATTGTGATACAGTGCAATGCTGAAGTAGGGTTTCCCAATTCTAAATTTCTATGCTCTTGTTTAGGGAACAAGGCCAAACCTCTTAGTAGTGGTAAATTAGGAGTACTATCACAGATGAGAATTAGTGGGTGTTCCCAAACTTGTCAAATTTATGTACTGGTTTATGCATTTGGGAAACCAACTGAGAGTAAATGAGTAGTGGTAAATTAGGAGTACTGCCACAGGTGGGAATTAGTGAGTGTTCCCAAACTTGTCAAATTTATGTACTGATTTATGCATTTGGGAAACCAACTGAGAGTAAATGAGTAGTGGTAAATTAGGAGTACTGCCACAGGTGGGAATTAGTGAGTGTTCCCAAACTTGTCAAATTTATGCACTGGGTTCCGCACTGGGGACACTAACCCAGAGTAAATGAGTAGTGGTAAACTAGAAGTACTACCACAGGGGGGAAATTTGTGAATGTTCCCAGATTGTGAAATTGTTGTACTGACATATGTGTTAAGGAACCCGTCCCGTCCTACCTGATAGTAGAGTGAAAATAACAGTCCTGGGACACTTGAGAATTGGTTGGTGGTAATCAACATGGCTGATGAGGGATCCGGTGGTGGTGCGCTCACACTGCAGACGTTGGCTGCACAGATCCAGTCTCTACAGGAGGAGTTGGCCCAGGAGAAGAGCCGCTCAACAGAGCTGGAGCAGAAAGTGGACCGGAACCCTGGACATGGCAACAGGTTGATTTACTTACCGAAGGATCGCAAGATCAAGATATTTTCAGGTCGGCCAAAGTGTGACACAGATGTCAGGATAGAGGACTGGGTGGAGGATATTAGGTCGTATGTGAGTGCGAGATCACTTGGTGACCGTGAACAGGTGGATTTTATCACTGCCCACCTGGAAGGACAGGCAAGAGAAGAAATTAGATATCGCCCACAGTCTGTTCAAGACAATCCAGAGCAAATACTTCAGACTTTGATATCTGCTTTTGGCTCGCAGCATGGAGTTGCTAGACTACAAAGGGAGTTCTATGACCGAAAACAAAGAGACGGTGAAACTTTACGGACCTATTCACTTGCCCTACTGGACCTGATAAACAGGGTAGTTAAAGCGGACGCACGATGTGTGCCAAACAAAGAAAAGTGCCTCACCGATCAGTTTGCAGACAATGTATTAGATAAATCACTACGAAGGCACCTGAAACGCATTATCAGGGAGCACCCTGATATCTCCTTCCTCGACCTCAGAGAGGAGGCCCTGCGATGGGCAGAGGAAGAAGAGGAGGAAACTGTCAAACCAAAGGTGAAGACTACCAAGACTACCGTGAATGAGGCATCAGCTAAGGTAGCAGCCGACCCAATAGAAGATCGTCTTTCCCGACTTACTTCGCTTATTGAGAAACAACAGCAGCAAATCCAGGAACTAACTAAGAGTGTCATTACGCAGCATAGTTCTCCTAAGAACATCTCAAATGGTGATCGTCGGTGCTATAATTGTAATCAGCTCGGACATTTTGCCCGTAGATGCCCACTTCCAAAGCGTGTGAGGGCAGAGAAGAGTGAAAATGTGAGGAATGATTCAACTCCAAAAGCTTCGGATCAAAGGACCGGAGCGGATGTGTCTACTGTACAGTCAAGTAGTGCTCAGGACATTAACGATTGCAACACCCCAAAGCCTGAGGTGGTGCAACGGGTTATCGGGACATGTCCAGCAGTTGACGTTGTTATGGGAGGAGTGGTTGTACCATGCCTACTGGATACTGGGTCCATGGTCAGCATGATTAACGAGTCATTTTTTCGCGAACATTTCAATTCCTTGGAGCTGATGCAAACCAATGGATGGCTGACTCTCCGTGCAGCAAATGGGCTAGAAATACCCTATATAGGTTATCTGGAGATGGATATGGAGGTGTGTGGCCATAAGATACCGCGACGAGGGGTTCTGGTAGTAAAGGACTCGTCCTCTGATGGTGCACTTCCGGGAATACTTGGCATGAATGTGTTAAATGAGTGCCCGTCGCTTTTGCCGACCTCCGCTCTGAAAAGGACGGGTGAGTCTAAGAAAATACTTGGTTTTGCTCGAGTGGCAGGTGGGGAAGCCACAATCATCCCTGCACAGTCAATGCGAGTAGTAGCTGTTACGGGTAACCATTGTGCTGAAACGGTGGTGATAGAACCCTTGAAGGGAGATTATCCTCATATCCCACGGGGACTGTTGGTGGCTAACACTTTGAGTGACAGTGTGGCAAGAGGAACCTTCAACGTGAGACTGGTGAATGTGGGTAAGGAATCTATTCGCCTTAGACCAAAGACCAAGGTTGGATTGATCCACAAGGTTGACTCCGTTGAGAGTGACAATAAATTCGAATTCATCCATATCAGTGAGGGAGAAGAGCTCATTCAGATGAAGAGTAGTGCTACTGGAAGCACTAAGGATTCCCCTAAAGAGGTCAAAGACCGTGATTTCGAAGTGGATTTGCCAGACCTGGAGGTCAGCGAACAAGAACTGACTTCAGTGAATGGATTCTTCAACAAGTACCATTCCATCTTTTCGACATCTGATGATGATCTGGGGTACACTGACGTTGTGAAACATAGGATTCCCACATCAGATAACATTCCAGTCGCTCAGCCTTACCGACGAATTCCTCCGAGTCAGTACCAAGAGGTTAAGGCACACATTCGTCAACTTCTGTCATCGGGAATCATCAGACATAGCAGCAGTCCTTATTCTTCTCCAATTGTCGTAGTACGTAAGCGAGATGGTACCATACGCATGTGTGTGGATTATCGCCTTTTGAATTCGAAAACGAGGAGAGATGCCTTTCCCATGCCTGATGTGGAGCAGACTTTCACATCTCTGTCAGGATCAAAATGGTTTTCAACGATGGACTTAGCCTGCGGGTACAACCAGGTCGCCATGGATGAACAGGACATAGAAAAAACGGCATTTGTGACCCCCATGGGCCTTTATGAGTACACGAGAATGCCATTCGGGCTCACGAATGCACCAGCAACATTCCAGAGGCTAATGCAACAATGCATTGACGACCAGCTTTTCGAAACTGTGTTGGTTTTCCTGGACGACATTATTGTGTACTCGAAAGGAGTGGCAGAACATGTTGATCACCTGGAATATGTATTCAAACAGCTTCAGCATTATGGTTTGAAGTTAAAGACCAAAAAATGTCATTTCTTCTGCAAGCAAGTCCAATTTCTGGGACATATCATCTCTCGAGACGGCATTTCAACAGACGCTGAGAAGATCAGATGTGTCGAAAATTGGCCACGACCGACTACTACTAAACAGTTGCGCTCATTCTTAGGGCTTTGTAGTTACTATAGAAGGTTTACCAAAGGGTTTGCCAAGATCGCGGCGCCCCTACACACGCTGGTGGCGAAGTCTTCGCAGACAGGAAACTTTGTGTGGATGACAGAGCATGACCAAGCCTTCCAAGCGCTGAAGGATAACCTTACAAGAGCCCCAATCTTAGGATTTGCGGATTTTTCAAAGCCATTCATCCTGGAGACGGATGCCAGTCTCGATGGACTAGGAGCAATATTGTGCCAGGAACAAGAGGGACAGAAACGAGTGATAGCGTTTGCCAGCAGAGGTCTACGGCAATCGGAGAGGAATTCCAGGAACTACAGTTCCCTCCGCCTGGAGCTGCTTGCCCTGAAATGGGCAGTCGCTGAAAAATTCAAAGATTACCTTCTAGGACAACAATTCACCGTCTTCACTGATAGTAATCCGTTAAGCTATCTGAAAACTGCCAAACTGGGAGCTGTTGAGCAGAGGTGGGCCTCGCAACTAGCTGTGTTCCATATGGATATAAAGTATAAGCCAGGGCGCTTGAATCAGGCTGCAGATTGTTTGTCTCGTCGTCCAGGAAGAGAGGCAGAACCGGAAGATGAGGAAGAAGTAGCTGAGCTACTTATGGTGCAAGCTCATACAACCGGATTGCCCCTAGAACTTAACCAGGCAGCATTACAAACTGAACTAATTCCTGTAGCGTTGGTGGTTGCCACAGTCAACAATGTCACGGCACTTCCCAGTTTGTGTACCACAGAGTTGGGTCAACATCAAGAGGCAGACTCAGTCATTAAATGTGTCATGGAAGGTCTGAGGATAAATAAGCAACCAGATGGCCAGAACGCACCCAAGGCCCGTACCCTTCTTGTGCGACAGTGGAAGAAACTGGTGATTACTCCAGATGGCATTCTACGACGGAGAATTAGAGACCCTGTTAACGGTGAGATTCACCAAGTGGTACTGCCGGAAACACTGAAGACTCGAGTACTTGACAGTGTCCATGACCAGGCTGGACATCAGGGAATGGAAAGAACATTTCTCTTGGCTAGGCAAAGAGTGTATTGGCCGAAAATGTGGCAGGACATTAAACTGTATTGCCAAAACTGTGAACGGTGTAGTATGGCGAAACTTCCTCAACCAAAGACCAGAGTCCCATTGTGTTCCTTGCTTGCCACAAGACCACTGGAAATAGTGGCAATGGATTTTACTGTACTGGAAAAAAGTTCTGATGGAAGGGAAAATGTTCTGGTGATAACGGACGTATTTACCAAATACTCTCAGGCGATCGCAACACGGGATCAGACCGCACCCACTGTGGCTAAATGTTTGGTGAAAGAGTGGTTCTCCAAATTTGGAGTCCCATTGAGACTCCACTCTGATCAAGGAAGGTGTTTCGAAGGACATGTAATTCAGGAACTGTGTCGTTTCTATGGGGTCACCAAAAGCCGGACCAGCCCATATCACCCACAAGGTAATGGGCAGGCCGAACGATTTAATCGTACCTTCCATGATCTTCTCAGAACACTGCCGCCAGAGAAAAAGCGCAGATGGCCTGAGTATCTATCTGAGCTAGTCTACATTTACAACGCCACCCCGAACTCTGCAACAGGTTTTGCGCCATACTTCCTGCTTTTTGGCAGGGATGCTCGTCTCCCTGTGGATTTCTTGTTGGGTACCGCAGAAGAGGAACCACCTGGTGAGTTGGGAATAGGCGGATGGCTTGGTGAGCACCAAAAGAGGCTGAGATGTGCTTGGAGTAAAGCAGGGGAGCGCCTTAAGGCCCAAAGCGACAGACAGAAATCAAAAACAGAGGCCACTGCGAACACCGAACCACTACAGGTGGGACAGCTTGTTCGGATCAGGGAACATGGGTGGCGAGGAAGACATAAAATCCAAGATTTCTGGAAACCAGACGTTTATGCCGTTATCGATATTCCGGAGCCAGGAAATCCTGTGGTGACTGTTGAAAGAGCTGATGGATCTGGTGACAAAAGGAACATACACCGTTCGGAATGTCGACTGTGTCCACATAGGACATTTCCACCGCCACTGGTAGAGCAGCAAATTGCAGATCACGAGAGCGATGAGGAACTTCCTGCTACAGAGTCAACAGACTCTGATTCTGATGAGGATATGTTATTGATGCTAGATGGAGCCGAGGCTATGAACACTGGAGGTGGCGACCCACCCACTATGGCTATGGAGCCAGTGCAACTTGAAGAAAACCAGTCATTGAGAAGGTCCTCGAGGGCAACGAAGGGTCAACACTCCAATGTTAATCGAGTACCCCGATCTGTGATCACCACGCAGAAAGCTAGTGCTCAGATGATGCCGGACCCACCATCAGTAAATGCGCATAACAATTATCAAGATGCAGTACTAGAATTGACCACTAGGCTTATGCAAGAAGCTGGAAAGCTGCTTCAGGCTAAACAATAACCGAGTTAGCTTAAGTGTGACAATCATATTAACCGGATTGTCTGAAACTTAATATTGCTGCTATTGTACATCCTTTATTTTGTAAACTGTTAACGGAAGGTCACTGAGGACATTGACCTTTAGCAGGGGAGCATGTGGGCTTGTTTTGAATATGACCCTTAGAGTGGCCTCCCTTGAATCGTTATTCTAGCTCAAGCCACAAAATACTGTTAGAGTGATTTCCCTTATTTTATTATCGCCAGGTGGCGCAGTTTCCATGTTATTTCTTTTCCATCCGGTTCCCGCGCAGATAAATGAAACAGCTGATTTTAGCGGAACCAAACTGTTATATTTTGAGATATTTCAAGTGTTTACAACCTGTCATTATGCTGTAAACTAGCGGAACATACGTGTGGAACGTTCCGGTGTGTTGGGTAACTGCTGAAACCCGGATAGGTAATAACTTTGATTGTTTTACGTAACTGGAATTTGGTTGTTGTTGTACGCATGATGCAACACATCAAAATGATCCTCATGTCAGATAAGCCTATGTGTTATCCCTTATGGAATTATTGAGACGGTAATCACCGCAATTAATGCAATTAATTGCCGAATAATTAATGTAACTGATTCCTCATTCGAGATCATTCAGAATAATTGATTCCTGAAAATTGCATATTGTTTATTGATCACGTGACCTGATTCCTTGATAAATCTAATTGATTATTGTGTGTGATTCCTTAATAATCAAATATATTTCTGTTAATTAGTATTCATACAAAATACTGGCGATTATGTAAAAGCACTGAGTTAAATCTAATGGCTTGTGACAATTGTGTACCGTTACATGTGGTTATTGGTCAATTCATTTGTATTACAGACCAGCTAGGTCGATTACCGTGACGCATATGTAATCTGCGGATTGTGGTGTAATGATGCAAGGACGCATCAATAGGTATGTTGTAATCGTATGTTTCCTAAGGTATTATACACATCTCGGTAAATACTATACTGCTGTGTCATAACTATCATATTCTATGGCTTGGGTTTGATACGAACTATAGCATAATGGGGACCGTAAGAGAGAATGAATATCGGTTGTCAATGCTAAAGAGAATTACATTGTTTGCTCAGTTATAATTGCGGAGTATGATAATGTTTGTGTCAGCTTAACTTAGCCATTGACTGTATATTGGTATTTTGTTTAACTATGCAGGTCTGCCATTGCCCTTTTCCTTACCGGGGGGATGAATTCCTGACTACATGTACACTTGTCCAAAAGCCTTGCCATACGAACTGTAATAAATGATGGTCAGAGATGGAACTGCTGTGTTGTGTTGATGAATATAGGCTACAGCGGTCTACAGAAGGCCAACAACATGTTCAGCCTGTTTGATGAGCCTAAGTAGTAGTATTAACGGATTACAGGTCGCATTTTGCCGGGATCGATAACTCTGTTTGCACTTTTTTGATTTTTGACAAATTTCGGGTTATCTCCCTTGATTCGAACATTTGCATGTTTTCACAGAATAAATAAATAAATAAACAAATAAATAAATTAATTAATTAATTTTAATTGTATAAAGATGTATTCATCCGCGGTGATGCGGTCATGTCTGGCGGTGATTCGGTCGCGGAGCAAAAGTAGTCCCTAGATAAAATGGTCCGATGGGGTCGAGTGAGGTATCAAAGTGAAGCTTAGGTGAAGGGGCATCTAATGGGCTGGATGTGGGATTGAAATATCGGCATTCTGCGCATGCGCGGTGGCCCAAGGGTATGCAAATAGACGTTTTGGAGCTAGGAAAGCCCCTAATGGTCCGATGGGGTCATATGAGGTATCAAAGTGAAGCATTCGTGAAGGAGCATCTGATGGACTGGGTGTGGGGTTGAAATATCGGCATTCTGCGCATGCGCGGTAGCCCAAGGGTATGAAAATAGACGTTTTGGTATCTAGGGGAGCCAATAATGGTCCGATGGAGTATTATGAGGTATCAAAGTGAAGCCTAGGTGAAGGGGGTATTTGATGGCTGGGTGGGTGCATGTAAAATTTTCCTGAAAAAAAAAATACGGAACACGGACTTTATCGAAAAACCTGGGAAAATGCCTATATGGGGTATGGGAGGTATATAGGTCGCCGGGCTTAACGGGGCTTGCCTATCAATAGAGTTATCTCCCCCTAGTTCCAGGGTGGGTGTATGTAAAAATTTTCCTGAAAAAATACGGAACACGGACTTTATCCTAAATTACGTGAAAATGCCTATATGGGGTATGGGGGGTATAGGACCATCCTGGGAAACCCACTTCTCGACATTTGCGGTAGGGTTGTGGGGTCTCGTTTTCTTAGTCTCGTCAAGACAAACATGATAGGAAGTGTCCCGGCACGAATCGGTGACATTTTTGAAAAAGTACGATATAGCCCCATATAGTCCCATACTGGGGGTATAGGATCAATGTTTGTCCCCCTGGAAAACGTACTTCTATACATTTGCGGTAGGGTTGTGGGGTCTCGTTTTACTCGTCTCGTCAGGACAAACATGATAGGAAGTGTCCCGGCACGAAACGGTGAAATTTTTGAAAAAGTACGATATAGCCCCATATAGACATATATATATAAATATATATTCCCATACTGGAGGTATAGGACCGATGTTTGTCCTACTGGGAAACCCACTTCTATACATTTGCGGTAGGGTTGTGGGGTCTCGTTTTTCACGTCTCGACATTTAGAACATCATAGCAAGGGTCGCGGAGCGAATCGGTGAAATTTTTGAAAAAAGTCACCAAGGCCTGGGTAGGCCCATAGGCCTATACTGCATGGCTATGGGTGTATAGGGCCATACGGGATGGACATGTTGGAGTCTAGGTGAGTCCCTAATGATCCGATGATGTCGTATGAGGTCTTATTTTGAAGCTCTCGTGGAGGAGCACTTGACTACACTAATGGTCCGTCCGTGTTCAATAGTCTGCGCATGCGCAGACTGGCCCGTAGTATAGAAAGTAGGCATTTTGGGGGGTATGTGGGTGTGTGTTTGGGTTAGAGATGGGCTATTCACGGTTCGAATGGGTCGTGTGAGGTATCCATGTGAAGCCTAGGTGAGGGAGCCTCTGATGGCGTGGATGTTGGGTTGGAATATCGGCATTCTGCGCATGCGCGGTGGTCAAAGGGTATGAAACTAGCCGTTTTGGGAGCTAGGGGAGCCACTATTGGTCCGATTGGGTCGAGTGAGGTATCAAAGTGAAGCATTCGTGAAGGGGCATCTGATGGGTTGGGTGTGCGGTAGGAATATCATTCTGCGCACTGCGGAGCTCTCGTCCAATCAGAAGCGAGTATTTCAAATCCGTCACAGAGCTCTCAGCCAATCAGAAGCGAGTATTTTGACCCGGTGCATTATGGGACATATCCAAGATGGCGGCACGTATGTTCAAGATGGCGGCACATCCGGTGTCGAAAACTGGCCATTTCTTCGGGATGTGGTCACCTAGTGTTGAAAACTGGACCCTGTATGGGTCCCGCTAGCGCCTTGACGCCATGATATAGACCGGAGAGAGAAAAGAACAACAACAAGGATGACATATGAGGGAACAACAATGTGGGTGGTAGCCCCATAGCCTCTTCCAAGTGACGCTTGGTCTTCATGATGGACCTGTGCGTGGGGTCGCCTTTCATTTCAAGCGGTAGTAAGGTATACTGTTCATAGATCGCCATGGCTGTTTTCCTGATGCGGGAGCGCATTTGGGTGTACGTCTGTTGTAAATTATCCTCTCCGGCGTCCTCGATCGCTTCAGCGTGAGTATTGATAGCTGCTGTCACAATACGATCCCAGAAGGTAGGTTCTGCCTCACTTTCCTGGGATGTAGGCTGACTCTCTGAGGTCAAGCTCTCCATATCAGTAGATATACTGTCAGCAATCTTGGATTCGGTATCAGTCGATGCACTCTCATCAATCTCTGTATCAGTATCTGCCGGAACTGACCTTTGACCCCGGCGCGCGCGGTGTAAAGGTTTCCACCGCGGTGGAAACCTTTGCGCGCCGGGGTCAAAGGTCAGTTCCGGTCACGTGAACGGAAGCGGAAGTGACCTCACAGAGGTCGTATGCAAATGTCACTTCCGAGATCTGAGCTCCACAGGCTTTGAGCTCCAAGAGCTCCGATCCAAGAGCTCTGCCACACGGGAGTTCCCACCACCACCACCACCGGGCGTTGACGCCCGTCAACGCCCGGTGGTGGCGGTGGTGGTGGTGGTGGTGGTGTGTGTGGTATGTGTGTGTGTGTGTGTGGTAGTGTGTGGTGGTGGTGTCTGTACATATAAGAATGAACATGTGTCCCTCATCAGTCCTTATGTATTGGTCGACAGATCAACATGTCGTGTACGTGTACGTTCTGTCAGAGAACCTTCTCTCGTCGCGATAGTATGATCAGGCACATTCAAGGCAAACACAACCAAGAGACACCACCGAGTCCCGCTATAGGTCCAGCAAGTGCAGTGGAGCATCCCTACACGATGACGGTGAGCGGCCCTACGGCATGTGGAAAGACGTCCTGGGTAATGAAGTTCTTAGAGGAAGGTGTGGCAACCCCAGCTCCGCCACGTGTTGTTTGGTGTTATAGCCAATGGCAGCCCGCCTACGAAACTACGCGATTACAGAATGTGAGTTTCGTCCCAGGGATTCCTCATGACATAGACGAACCGTATTACTTTGACCCCGAGCAAACCAACGTGGTAGTGCTAGATGATCTGATGAGTGCGGCACAAGGACAATTCAAAAATCGCCGACCTATTCACCAAAGGGTCCCATCATCGCAATCTGTCCGTCATCTATTTGACCCAGAATCTCTTTCCTCAAGGGAAGGCGTCCAGAGATATTGCCTTGAACTGCCAATACTTTGTGTTGTTCTCCAACCCCATCGACAGAGCACAAATTCGTGTGTTTGGTAGTCGAATTTATCCTCAGACCATCGACCGTTTCATGCAGGCGTTTCAAGCGACAAGTCGTCCGTACGGCTACCTGTTCGTAGATTTAAAAGCCCATACCCCCGAAGATCGCCGGCTGACGACCCACCTGCTACCCGGCGAGGGATCACCACAGCCCCTACACCATCCACCGAGTCCACATTTGGTGAAGCAGCAACCCACCCCCGTACAGCGGGCCTTCTTCATATCACCAGTCCCGGAATATCACCCAACCATGAAGGCCCAACCCGAGGTTGAAGAACATAATGTGAACTCGAGGCTATGGAAGGATTTGTTCAAAGAAAGTATGGACGCCGAGATGGACGAGATTTTGGAGGCCACAGGAAACAAGTTTCAACGCAAAGGGTATTCGAAAGAGGAAGCTGCAATTTTAGCCCATAACAAATTGGCACCCAGACTACGACGGGCTTTACGTCAGCAGTATGTCGACTTACTGACCCATATGAAATTGTTGGATAAGGATCCAGTCCATATGGAAATTGAAAGAACAGCGTCGATGTTGAAAACCTCGGGCATGAACTGAAAAGCGGCGTATGTCAGAGCAATAGAACAAAAGAAACATTTGTTCGAACGCATCATTAAACGTCGTTAAAGCGTTAAGAAAGTGTGTTAAAGCGTTGAGACGAGCGTTAAGGCGTAACGACGGGCGTTGACGGGCGTCGCTGCATTTCGATGAATTGATGTCAATTCCATGAAATCAGAGCTTCTGAGCTAATTCACCAGGGCGTTGAAGCGTTGAGCTAAGCGTTGATGACCGTTACTGTCTATAAAAGCGAGCGTATTCCCAAAACACGCACAGTCGACGTTCAACCGTCAACATGGCTTATACTTGTTCTGAGTGTGAACGCACGTTCACCAGACATTACGATATGATGCGACACCAGAAAAATATACATGGGATTGAAGACGCCGAGGAGCCCGTTGAGGCAGATACCGATACAGAGATTGATGAGAGTGCATCGACTGATACCGAATCCAAGATTGCTGACAGTATATCTACTGATATGGAGAGCTTGACCTCAGAGAGTCAGCCTACATCCCAGGAAAGTGAGGCAGAACCTACCTTCTGGGATCGTATTGTGACAGCAGCTATCAATACTTACGCTGCAGCGATCGAGGACGCCGGAGAGGATAATTTACAACAGGCGTACACCCAAATGCGCCCCCGCATCAGGAAAACAGCCATGGCAATCTATGAACAGTATACCTTTCTACCGCTTGAAATGAAAGGCGACCCCACGCACAGGTCCATCATGAAGACCAAGCGTCACTTGGAAGAGGCTATGGGGCTACCACCCACAGAGGCCCTGGAAAATGCGATCAGAATGCGCAAACAACTGTTTCAGGACATGCTGCCCGAAGAATATCCAGGCCTGTCTGACGATGATTAGAATAAACGGTTCAGAATGAACATGACCGAAGAAGGAACTCTCTGAAATGGCGACTTCTGATTGGACAAGAATGCATCTAACGGACAGGAACGAATAGGACAGATGCAAATGGCCGTCTCTGATTGGACAAGAGTCTTTCTTGAATTGTAAACATACCCAACGCGGCTCCCCCAGCGTGGGTATGTTATGATGGAGGGGAAAATAAATTATAGGAAAAAAAAACTTGTTGTTGTTGTTGTTCTCTCATGTGTCATCCTTGTTGTTGTTCTTTTCTCTCTCCGGTCTATATCATGGCGTCAAGGCGCTATGCTAGAGCGTTAAGGCGTAACTACGAGCGCTGACGGGCGTCACTGCATTTCCAATGAATTAATGACAATTCCATGAAAATCAGAGCTTTTGGGCTAATTCACCAGGGCGTTGAAGCGTTGAGCTTGACGTCACTGTCACAACCCACGTGACCTGCCCAGCAGAATGGAAACGACACCCTAGTCTAGCCCCCTCACCTAGGCTTCACATGGATACCTCACTCGACCCAATAGGCCCATGAGGGGCTCGGCTAGACCCCAAAACCGTCTATTTCCATACTACGGCCAGGCTGCGCATGCGCAGAATGACGATAGTTCAACCCCACACCCACGCCATCAGAGGCTCCCTCACATAGGCTTCACATGGATACATCACACGACCCATTCGAACCGTGAATAGCCCATCTCTAACCCAAACACACCCAAAAATGTCTGCTTTCTATACTACGGCCAGGCTGCGCATGCGCAGACTATTGGCAACGGACGAACCATTAGTGTAGTCAAGTGCTCCTCCACGAGAGCTTCAAAATAAGACCTCACTCGACCCCATTGGACCATTAGGGACTCACCTAGACTCCAACATGTCCACCCCGTATGGCCCTATACACCCATAGCCATGCAGTATAGGCCTATGGGCCTACCCAGGCCTCAGTGACTTTTTTCAAAAATTTCACCGATTCGCTCCGGGACACTTCCTATCGTGTTCTAAATGACGAGACGTGAAAAACGAGACCCCACAACCCTACCGCAAATGTATAGAAGTAGATTTCCCAGGGGGACAAACATTGATCCTATACCCCCAGTATGGGACTATATGGGGCTATATCGTACTTTTTCAAAAATTTCACCGATTCGCTGCGGGACACTTCCTATCATGTTTGTCTTGACGAGACTAAGAAAACGAGACTGCCATCTTGGTCCCACTCCCACAGCCGCCATCTTGGTCCCACTCCCACAGCCGCCATCTTGGTCCCACTCCCACAGCCGCCATCTTGGTCCCACTCCACAGCCGCCATCTTGGTCCCACTCCCACAGCCGCCATCTTGGTCCCACTCCCACAGCCGCCATCTTGGTCCCACTCCCACAGCCGGCATCTTGGTCCCACTCCCACAGCCGCCATCTTGGTCCCATTCCCACAGCCGCCATCTTGGTCCCACTCACACAGCCGCCATCTTGGTCCCACTCCCACAGCCGCCATCTTGGTCCCACTCCCACAGCCGCCATCTTGGTCCCACTCCCACAGCCGCCATCTTGGTCCCAATCCCACAGCCGCCATCTTGATCCCACTCCCACAGCCGCCATCTTGGTCCCACAGAACACCATCACAGACAGGTCAATATATGTTCACAGGTCAAAACAGCGCCCCCTACCGCCCCCAAGAGTTACCTCCCCCGGCAAAATGGGCTCTGTAATCCACTTTATATACTACTTGTATCTTACATGCGTGCATTCCTTTTTGGAGAGAGAATTGTTAAAAGAAAATCCCTAATTTTCCCAGATTTATTCTTGGACACTGAATTACCCTATAGACGGCATATAGCAATTAAACAAACTTGATCCATCAACATTAATTTGAAACTTTTCCTTGGGGAGAAGAGAAGATCTGGATGTCAACGAGAGCATAGAAGTATAAGGGGTATATAAAGTCTGGTGATGACAAATCGCAAGTGAGTTTTTATTTGAAGCAGGACGACCATAAGTGTTATTTTACACAGAGTAAATACAAACTACAGATATATTCATATCAGCGTGGAACACCATGGATGAAGGTTTTTCAATTTGTGAACAGATCTCTATGGGTCAATTTAATTATCTGCTTATTTTACCGGCTTTGAACAGAACACTTGACCGCTGATTATCTTAACCCGAAAACCCATACTATATCACCACAGACGGAACGAGAAAACAAACACGAAGAATGAACACACAGCAACGTTCTTGAATATTCAATTTCCTGAAGTGGTACCAAAAGGATTACATTTACATGTAGAGACGTAGAATCTATTCATGGCATGTTTCTTTGTTTATAGAGTGCTTGAATTTTTCATTAAAAATATCTATGTGAAATTTGGCAGCACAATATATCAGCAGCATATAGGTATTCCAATGGGTACTAATTGTGCACCCCTGTTGGCTGACCTGTATCTGTTCTCTTGTGAATATGACTATATCCAGGCGCTTTCGAAAACCGATCCTTTCAAAGCCCGTTCTTTCTCATTCACCAAACGCTGTATAGACGATCTTCTCGCTGTGGATAACCGCTATATAAATGACGCAGTGAAGGATATATATCCACCTTCACTGGATTTGAAGGAAACTACAGATAGCCCTACAGGCACATCATATTTAGATCTATATCTCTATAAAAATGAAGCGGGCATTCTCTCTCGTCGACTGTATGACAAAAGAGATGATTACAATTTCGACATCGTAAACTATCCCTTTCAGGGCAGTAATATTCCAGTGGGACCTGCATATGGCGTATACATATCTCGCCTAGTAGCATTTGCTAGATCCCGTGTTAAATGTGACGATTTTGATCAACGTCACAAAACATTGTTGCAGAAACCTATAAAAGAGGGCTATTCCACCAAGCGCCTCCACTCAAAGTTTCTCAAATTAGGCGATACATATACTATGCTGATAGCAAAATACGAGCGTAGCGTGCAAGATCTATGGCGTTACGTTTCGTAACTTGTGTCTAATTCCGCTTAACCCGGGGCTAGGGGCCGTATGAACCCATGTATTTCAAGATCCTCATGGTGCTGATATGAACAGTCACAATCAAAGCTTGGCTGAGATACATCACTCTTAAAATGCTAATGTTAGATTTAACATCTAAAGTGTTGGGAGGAGGGAAAGCATTTAGAGAGTGTTGTATTTATCACATGTAAGTGTTAAATGCAACATTTTAAGCTGTTGTATCCAACACTTAATAGTGGTGAATACAACACTTAAAAGTGGTGAATACAACACTTTCTAAGTGCTTTCCCTCCTCCAAAACTTTAGATGTTAAATCTAACATTAGCGTTTTAAGAGATGACGACTTTACAACGATTATTATGGATTAAGAATACTGATCAGCGATACGGATTTTATATTTTTGGAACATCGTGATGTCTTGTCGGCATCATTGAAAACTGTTGACCGCTTCTCTATGGCAGGAAACTAGCCTATGTTTATGTATACTATGATTGTCTTTTTGTATTTGGTGCTAATACTGTTATATAGAATATGGAATAGGTCTTTGGATTATGGACGCGGATATTCTTTATTGGACGACGGCTGAATTATGAATGACGGACTAGACGCTTGTAATCATGTTGTTCTAGAACTCAGCGAAGCTAGATTTCCTGCGGAGGTTCATGTGGACACATTGAATGAAGTAAGAACGAGTTGCATATTACCGACTACTCAAAAACGTCTTGTGCTGGTAAAACGCGCTGATGTATGGTATTTCATGTTTGATGGACAGAAATGCTGATGAGACTCTAAAATATCCGAGAGGTGCTATAGCCAATTAATACAGCTGATGAAGAAATTATTCCATAGCCAATTATCCACTGGTTTTGAACCATCATTCGTGGTGTTCCAGATTGACACTAATTTATGTTTACTTTTATGTAAACCAGTTGATAATAGGCAGTCTGTAATCGACCAGCTGAAAATACAACATCACTTTCCATCCACACATTAAATATCCATGATATTTCTATGATTTCGTTGACGTCCGCGTCTAGTTTTCTCCCAAAGGAAGAGCTTAATATAAGAGTTTGTGAAACAATTTGGTAACTGAAGCTAAACTCAACCTGAGAAACAAGTTTATCCGGATTTTCTGAACAAAAACAGATCTACAGTACAGAAATTTAATGTAGAACGTACATGTACATAACAAACTTAAATCTACAAAATGACTACCATTTCTCCATGATTTATTTAACATATCGAGCTTTAGATCAAGGGGTTTCTTCTAAATCAACCCAATCAGTGAACGCGCTAAGCTAGTTGATTAGGTCAATCCGCTGCGAGGTACGAGATGTGACAGGTTTGAATTTCATCGCTGGCCAAACTACTTTGATGTCAAGCTGAAATCGACATCGGAGGTCAAAGCCAAAAGCGCAGGCTTGGGAGACTGCCATGCTAATTCAAAACAAGCGCGAGGGATGAAATGTACGAGATTGTATAATAGATTTTTTTTTTTTATATATATTTTTATTCAGGTTAGCACCATTCAGCAAAAGTGTATACATCATATTTTGCGCCACATTCGCCGTAGATATAATTATTTCATTTTCTTATGAACGTGGCAATTATAGAGATTGAATAATAGATGCATCTATTCAAAAACTCATTCGAACCACCAAAAATGTCTAGGTAAACCCTCTGCGGGGATTTAGGATTTACCTGGACTTGTGAAGACGAACATTCATAATGTGATAACGTGTGTGCACTTTAACATTCGCTAATGTGTTGGTCATATACGGCATCACTGACCTTTGTCCCCGATAACTTCGATACTATATGACCTCACTCTCTGCAATTGAACCTAGGTACACAAAACAACTATTATTGTGTTTAAACGGAGGAAATATAAAAGTCCTTTAAAGTATGATATACTACAAATGTCATGGAGAAATTATATTTCCGTTTGTTATACAGCAAAACAGAAAAGTCATTATTTGATCTTTTTGCAAGCTCTAAAGTTAACGATTAATTAGACTGGATAGACTTTAGCAGTGTTTTCAAACATAAATAGCGATACTCTTCCCGTTGTACTGGCTTGTATATACAGTGCTACAGAATAATTCGGACGTGTTTTCGTGAATTCGTCTGTTTTGACAGAATGACTTGTCTAATTTTTTAAATGGCAGGCCTGAGTCAGAATGGCAGACATTTAAAAGTCCAATCTAGGTAAACCAAGACGATAAATCAGGGGAAAACTCCGTGATTTTATATCTGAGTTTACTGAGATTGACCTAAATCAAAACAGCAGAGCTAAGTCAGAATAGCAGAACTGAGTCACAATCCTCTGGTGTGACTTTACAACCAGAAACGCCGGAGCACATGGCGGTTGTCGAATGTGTGGCCTCCACCAGAAGGTGATGTCCAGACAATTGAAAGCACTTTTTGTTATATGTCTGAAAAAAAGATCATCAGACTACTACAGGTAATTTTGCAAGAACACGACTACACTGCTACTTGCATTTGAAAGGCGTAGATGCCACTAATCCATATACCAGGTATACCGACAACATATATGTTTTTTGCATTACTAAGTGACGTCAGTGCAGGTGAAATTGTGATTAACATTTAGACC
>JAVTVY010024785.1:0-84928 GCA_036873755.1 Hanleya hanleyi
ATGGATAGTAGTGATGGTATGGATGGTATCACAGGTACATCTTTAATCAAAAGAAACATGTGTACCAAGTTTCATAATCATTCAATGACAGCTGACAACTGCAGCAAACTGTGGTGTACAGATGTACATGTGCACTTCGGCTAAACGCAAAACTCAATCAGTTGCCATAATTTGGAGAAAAATTAATATTTCATCTCAAAAATAGCACAAATAAATCCTCCAATCATAAGAAACATTGTACCAAGTTTCGTAATCATCCCATGAGAGCTGACAACTGCAGCAAACTTATCATATACATGTATATGTATACATGTAGAGGCCTACATGTACAATTTACCTAAACAGAAAACTCTTCATTTGCCATAATTTGGAGAAAAATTTATATTTCTTGTCAAAAATAGCACAGGTACATCCTCTAATCATAAGAAACATGTGTACCAAGTTTCATAATGATCCAATGACAGCTGACAACTGGAGCAAAGTTACCATGTAGATGTATATGTATACATGTAGAGGCCTGTATGTACAATTTACCTAAACAGAAAACTCTTCATTTGCCATAATTTTGAGAAAAATTAATATTTCTTGTCAAAAATAGCACAGGTACATCCTCTTATCATAAGAAACATGTTTACCAAGTTTCATAATCATCCAATGACAGCTGACAACTGGAGCAAACTTACCATGGACATGTATATGTACAATTTACCTAAACAGAAAACTCTTCATTTACCATAATTTGGAGAAAAATTAATATTTCTTGTCAAAAATAGCACAGGTACATCCTCTAATCATAAGAAACATGTGTACCAAGTTTCATAATCATCCAATGACAGCTGACAACTGGAGCAAAGTTACCATGTAGATGTATATGTATACATGTAGAGGCCTGTATGTACAATTTACCTAAACAGAAAACTCTTCATTTGCCATAATTTTGAGAAAAATTAATATTTCTTCTCAAAAATAGCACAGGTACATCCTCATATCATAAGAAACATGTATACCAAGTTTCATAATCATCCAATGACAGCGGACAACTGCAATAAACTTTCCAAGTACAGATGTACATGTGCACTTCAGCTAAACGCAAAACTCATTCATAGGGATTTTAACATTAGAGTACCCCAGGGGTAGTACCCCCAGGTGGCATACCCACCCCCCATATTTTTTATATTTTTTTTATATTTTTTCTAATTATTCTAGATTTTTTTTTAACTTGCTAAACCAAAAACCCATTCATTTCCAGGCAGGGGACACCGACACCGACACCGACATCCTCTTTCCCCCTCTCACAATATCTCCCCTTTACTTCGTAAGGCGAGATAAAAATTGGATCATACTACAAAGATATTCAGTGAACTTCAAGTTATATTTCACGAGGTACAATGAATTGTACATACACATGTAGGAATAATTCTGTACAGGTTTTACAGATCTAAATTTTCCATAATAGTATTATCATACAGAACATGACGGAACAAAGGAAATACATACTCTTACATTCTGGCGTATACGTGCAAACTCCAAGGGTAGAACATTTCTCCTCGGCTTGACAGAAGCTACCAGTTGGACATACATAATTCTGTTTGCAACAAAGTAAGCAAATACAAAATTTAAAGCAATGAAAGCAATGATTTTAACCGTTTCTTGTAATTCATCTTCTATTTATGTAATAAGAAATGTCACCAAAACATGTAGTGTTCTATGATAAGTGGCATGTATATTAATTATTGTTTAAAAGAATATATTTCAATACAGAGCTTGAGGCTTGAATGTGAGTGAGTGAGTGTGTTAGGCCTTAAAGTCACGTTCAGCAGTATTTCGGCCATATAGCAACCATATATAAGTAACCTGGTATCATTAGCTGGACATGTGTGACTGACCATGTACAGTCATCATGTACCCCAAGGGTTGAATGACAATTTGAACAGCTTTTATAGAAACTCCATAGTACCAACTGAAGGGACTTCTCCTACAACTGATCTACATGTATTTTGATTGTAACCATGCATGGTAGCATGAGGGAGATTTATTTCCATTGTTCAAACTTCACACGTTGTTTGACCAATGAAGTTCCCTTTATTTGGAACAAGTTTCATAATGCACTAAATTAAATTTCCACTAAAAGCTGTTCTTACAAGAATCATACCTCTGTACATGCTGTACCGATAAATTATTGACTGTTCTACGGCCATGTCAGCCAGAAGACAACAGACTCGAGGTCATAACAATGATGGAAGGTCATGCATAACTAGACATAGTCAATCAAATACGACTGAGGAAGCATCCCTTTTGTATGTTAAGTAGAGGAAACAATCACAGGTCTGCAAGTGGCTCACAGTGAAAATATAGGAGTACCTAAGCCGGAGTACCCGGAGAGATCGAACCATGGACAAACTTTCACACATGCACCAGCTGAGCTCGAACCTGTGCCAGTTCAGTGGTGTGAGCCTATAGTGATCACCAGCAAAATGCCTTAGACCACTCGACCACCGAGGGTACTCTCGAAAATATAGGAAATATAGGAGACACTTGCAGGTGCCTGTATTCATTATTCGTGAAGTAGTAATCCCAAGTGAAATCTTGAGGCAAGGTACTCCAACACCAAATATGTATAGAATCTGTTCAGGTTTCAAAAGTTATTGTCTGAAATGAAATTTTAACATGGCCCCCAGATGGCACTACCATCGGCGAATCGGAATGGAAACCAATCTAAAGCGAGAACTTGAGGGAAGACACCCATGCACATACCAAACAAAAGTCAACAAAAGACACAACAGAACCATTTATGCGTTTTACTGGTGGTTCAATAGTGTGATAGGGCTGACAAAAAAATTGGCATTTTAGATTCAATGGTAGGAGGGTGTAAAGTGTCCCAGAGGTTGAAAATTATTCCATTGGAATGCCCCAAAATTCACACTAATTCAGTTTCAATAAAAAAAACTTGTAAATGGCTAATAAATGAAACCCAATTATAGCAAGATGGGTGAAATTTTACCTTGGAAAGTTTGATTTATCGAGCATCAAAGAACAAAAAATTCAAATTTCCCTATGTATTCAGCGTTATAGTTTTTAAGTAGTATACATGCATTTGTCTGCCCTATTTTTTTAACGAGTATGGTGACCGCCTATTTCTTTTCCATGGATCATCTTTTCTTAACCTGATGAAAAAATACCTATACACGAATCAGCATGAAAAAAAATCTCAAGCCGGGTCTCGAGGCAAAGTACCCACAGGGAGTAATCCAGACAGGTTTTGATACCGGTATACCAGTATCTGTGCTCAAACTCACGAGCCCAAATACTGTCAAACATTAATTGAATGTCAGATGAAATCTAAATCAAAACCACTTAAAATCACTCTAATTGTCTTATATTCATTATTTCTCGAAGAACTAACTGATTATTTTCAGCCGGTGGAAACACGAAATCTTCCAACTCGCATTGTGCTTCTCGACTAAATCCATGCAGGTCGCCATTTTAGCTTGTTTTGAGCCCACTGCGCAGTGTGTTTATTTTGGGGTAGTCGACTGGTGCCCCAAAAAATGCTTGTATTAGTCCCTGACCCACAAACCAAATTTGGAAATCAATACATTACGGTTTTCTCAATTTACTGTCTGGAAATGCAATTTTAACCTGACCCCCCCATGGCGCCACCTACAGGTGGATCAGCACGAAAAACTATCCCAAACGAGATCTTGAGGGAAGGTACCCACATACCAAATTTGGAGAGAATAGGTCAGGTTTTCAAAAGTTATTATCTGGAAACAATATTTCATCTCAACAACGTCACATTGCTGCAACATTCGGTGTTACAAGCAGCACCACATTGCTGGGACATTCGGTGTTACAAGCAACACCCCCTTGCTACATTCGGTGTTACAAGCAGCACCTCCCATCTGCCTGTGTCACAAGCAGCAACACCTTCTGTGCCAAAATAAAAAATCGACCATAGAGGTCCATGTCCCCCGCTAGCAGCACCAGTTATGGTGGATTACATCCACCATAACTGGCGCTGCTGCTGCGGGGGCCATGGACCTCTATGGTCGATTTTTTTTTGTCGATGATATCTCGTATCATTGATAAGAGTATGATTTGAAAATGAAGATATCGCTGATGAGCTTAACATAATCTAATACAGCGGATGGCACCCATATTGGATTATGCACATCCATAAAACATAATACATGACTGTCCTCTCACTAAGGTCAAGGGACTCTCCAAGTTTGAAGTAGATCAGTTGAATCGTACTCCAGCTATTGTCCGGACAAGATCAAACTGCTTAAAATCCAATGAAATCCAGTATGGGCGATGGTGGCCATATTGGATTAAGCATGTCCTTGAAAAACAATCCTAATCCTCCTCTCAACAATGTCAAGGCACTCCCCAGGTATGAAGTAGATCGGTTGAATCGTTCTCGAGTTATTGTCCAGACAAGATCCAACTGCTTATAATCCAATATGGCTGACGGCGGCCATATTAGATTACGCACATTGCTGAAAAACAATCCCAACCGTCCTCTCACCAATGTCAAGGCACACCCCAAATTTGAAGTTGATCGATTAAATCGTTCACGAGTTATTGTCCGGACAAGAAAATCTAAGATCCAACTGCTTATAATCCAATATGGCTGACGGCGGCCATATTGGATTATGCACATTGCTGAAAAAAATCCCAACCGTCCTCTCACCGATGTCAAGGCACTCCCCAAGTTTGAAGTAGATCAGTTGAATCGTACTCCAGTTATTGTCCGGACAAGATCAAACTGCTTAAAATCCAATGAAATCCAGTATGGCTGATGGTGGCCATATTGGATCAAGCACGTCCTTGAAAAACAATCCTAATCCTCCTCTCAACAATGTCAAGGCACTCCCCACATATGAAGTAGATCGGTTGAATCGTTCTCGAGTTGTTGTCCGGACAAGATCCAACTGCTTATAATCCAATATGGCTGACGGCGGCCATATTAGATTACGCACATTACTGAAAAACAATCACAACCGTCCTCTCACCAATGTCAAGGCACACACAAAGTTTGAAGTTGATCGGTTAAATCGTTCATGAGTTATTGTCCGGACAAGAAAATCTAAGATCCAATTGCTTATAATCCAATATGGCTGACGGCGGCCATATTAGATTACGCACATTGCTGAAAAACAATCCCAACCGTCCTCTCACCAATGTCAAGGCATACCCCAAGTTTGAAGTTGATCGGTTAAATTGTTCACGAGTTATTGTCCGGACAACAAAATCTAAGATCCAACTGCTTATAATCCAAAAT
This sequence comes from Hanleya hanleyi, assembly GCA_036873755.1. NCBI lineage: Eukaryota > Metazoa > Mollusca > Polyplacophora > Lepidopleurida > Hanleyidae > Hanleya > Hanleya hanleyi. The sequence goes on from JAVTVY010024785.1 coordinate 5,285, forward strand.
GTCTGACGGCGGCCATATTTGATTACGCACATTGCTGGAAAACAATCCCAACCGCCCTCTCACCAATGTCAAGGCACACCCCAAGTTTGAAGTTGATCGGTTAAATCGTTCAAGAGTTATTGTCCGGACAAGAAAATCTAAGATCGAACTGCTTATAATCCAAAATGGCTGACGGCGGCCATATTGGATTATGCACATTGCTGAAAAACAATCCCAACCGTCCTCTGGCCAATGTCAAGACACACCCCAAATTTGAAGTTGATCGGTTGAATCATTCACGAGTTATTGTCCGGACAAGAAAATCTTACGGAATTACGGACACCGGTGTTTCTAAGTCCCCCCCCCTACTAAGTAGCGGGGGACAATAAACTATATTAATATGAATACTCATATTGTTGTGTGTTGCGTAAATGAGAATATGGATATTGGTACCCAAACAGAGACAGCCACTTTACCATAGGTCCAGATGGAAAATTTTCATATATACGAGAAATTGTAGAAAAAAATACAACTATCAAGTTTCGGAGGGAGCTGAAAAAATAGGTGTCTTCCCCTAGAAACGAGCAATATGCACAACAAATTTGAAGTTGATTGACAAAGGCATTCCGATGTTATCCGAAAGGAAAGGTTGAACAACAGAAAAATTTGCATATAAGGAAAATTGTAGATAAAAACCCAGTTCCCAGCTGAAAAGCAATAGTTGTCTTCTAGAGAGGAGAAAAATGTACCACAAATTTGAAGTTGATCGACAAAGGCAATCAAAAGTTACCTGACAGAAACTGAAATAGTGGAAGAAGAAAGATCAAATTGACAAAATCATAAAGAAGAGATATGCAATCACTCACCTGACAAACATCCACTGGTCTAACCGTAGTTGTGTCGGATAAACAATAATATGATCCATACATATCTGTGGCCAGGCAGTGCTGTCCATCTGGACATGTCACAGTAGAACAGGTAAACTCTGGTGATGACAAGACAGAAATCACATAATATGTTCACCGAATATCAATCAGCAGATATTAACGGTTTTCTCCAGTATATAAAAGCCGAGATCAACTATGGTCTACAGCTAACAAAAGCAGAGATTATCAGTTTTCTCCAGCATACAAGCAGAGTTCAACTGTGGTCTATGAAAAGCAAAGAAAAACAAGCAGAAATCAATCGTGGTCTCCAGCTATTAAAAGCAGAGATCAGTAGTTTTCTCCAGCATACACAGACGGAGATGAACTAGTGATCTACAGCCAATAAAAGCAAAGATCAGTGGTTTTCTCCAGCATAAACTATGCAAGCAGAAATCAATTGTGGTCTCCAGCTATTAAAAGCAGACATCAGTAGTTTTCTCCAGCATACACAGACAGAGATGAACTGTGATCTACAGCCAATAAAAGCAAAGATCAGTGGTTTTCTCCAGCATAAACTATACAAGCAGAAATCAATTGTGGTCTCCAGATATTAAAAGCAGACATCAGTAGTTTTCTCCAGCATACACAGACAGAGATGAACTGCAATCTACAGCCAATAAGTGGTTTTCTCCAGCATATACAAGCAGAAATCAATCAACTGTTGTCTCCAGCTGATTAAAGCAGAAATTTCGGTTCATCTGAAATGATCTGTCTGGGAGACTTTTATTGCAATACAGCACCGTAATTTGTAAAGATTGAAGCTCTATCCTCAGATATGTTTAAACATCACCCTGGTTCAGAAACCAGCATAAATCTATTAGTATTACTTTAATATTTGGAAGGAATACATGTAGGTCATGGTCATCTTGAATATGACCCTGGACTAAGATTGGTAAAATAATGCATGTGCAGATATAACTGTGGTAAGCCCATTACTGACATTGTTACTTGCTCCATCATCAATGCAATGACCCAGACAAAATTTGCCATTGCCACCTGTTCATATATCTCCTTTGGACCAAGATGAACAATAGTCTTAGCAAATGTATGTGTTGTGTGAACTGAGCAATCACATATTTTGTTTCAAGAATAAGATGTGAACTACAAATGCGAATTGTCAAGTATGCACAAGCTGGGTTGACCACAAAGAATTAAATATTCTTCAAAAAAAAATTTTATTCTAGGGCAATTCATCAAATGTGTCATACATTCGAGAGAATCTTCGGTCAGCCCTTGGTGTAAGATAGCATTGTTCAAGCCTTTGTGCAGCTAAAAAGCCCCTTGTCTGGATCCATATTGTGGTCCTCAGACCTGGTCATTGAACACATTGTCTCATGATCCTTACATGGAGTATGAATCAAATCTTCTTTGCCAAGGATGGAGAACAGGCCATTTGAAAGAAAAAAATTGACTGAGAATGTGCACTCATCCCTGCACCTTGACTAGTATGAATAGTCAGTCTAACTTGACAGGTTGGACAAAGTCTGGTGTATGGTTTACTCCAAGGAAATGACCTGGATAAGCTTAAGAACCCGTTAAAGTATGGTACTTTGCATTATTGTTCATAATCTGCCAGTAGAGTGTGGTATATCAAATTCTGGTCGAGATTCTTGATCGATCTCTTCAAATATATGTGTACAAATTACGGCAAATGTCGTATTATTTTGCAGGGCACTATCTTTTGCAGATTTCTCCACAAAAGCCTTGCGGCATGTGTACAGTACATTGACGATTTAATTAGTTTCGTGTCACACAAGCGATGCCAAGGTAGATTTCTGGATAAGCATGATAAGTGATCACCTAGTCAAGAAGATGAATGAATGCACAATTTGTCACTGATTGAAAGAGGTACATAATATGTCATCAGGGTACAGGTCCATTGATTTGACTTGCAACTGTAACGTTTAGTACCTGGCATGGGGAGCAATCGCAAGTGGGATCCAGTGACAAGGTACTCAAAATTACAGAATTTGTCCTGATCCGATCAGGTTTTCAGAAGTTGTCAGGAAATGAAATTTTAACTTGGCCCACAGGTGGCATCACCTATAGGCGGATCGGCATGAAAAACAATCACAAGCAAGATCTGGAGGCTAAGTACCCACGAACCAAATTTGAGAAGAATCCATTCAGTTTTCCAGGAAGGAAGTCGGACGGACGGACGGACGTACGCATGCACGGACAGACGGATGGACCCCAATACTATGGTCCCCCTCTAGCCCTTTGGGCGTCAGGGGACAAAGAAGATTTTTTAATAAACTCTCTACATTCTTAGCCATTTGCAAAGTAGGCATACTGCTGTTGTTATTCCAATCACACATAATTGACAAATATGGCAGTCAGCTTTTTTCTCTGTGGGTGTCGAGTGATGACAACACCTCTATGAATACATCCAGACACTTTCAAAACGTCTGAATACAATCAGCTAAAGCTAAGAACACTCAACACAATTGGTTCTCTTTTTTTACTAGCAATGTAACAATTCATTTTCTAACTTTTCCTATAGATTTCCTGGTTCATTGGCACATTTACTGTGAATGATAGATCCTGGTTCATTGGCACATTTACTGTGAATGATAGATCCTGGTTCATTGGCACATTTACTGTGAATGATAGATCCTGGTTCATTGGCACATTTACTGTGAATGATAGATCCTGGTTCATTGGCACATTTACTGTGAATGATAGATCCTGGTTCATTGGCACATTTACTGTGAATGATAGATCCTGCAAACACAGGAGTTAAACCGTGAAAGATAACTCCCGTGAATATTAAGTCATCTACAGTCAGCAATACAGGAAATTTGATGTGATCAACCATGAAATGCATCTCACGAAGGAAATAATCAACTCAGTTAAGTGTTTATGGTGTCTCCTTGCTTACATAAGCAAGACTGAACATTCTGTTGCTGAAAAGACCAGTTTTTAAATCTATTACCCTCCCCCCCCCCCTACTCAGATCTTAGTAATTTATTCCCACTAATCTGTAAATACTCTGCTCATACTATAGACCTTTATGTCTAAAAATTATTTGTATAATATAATTACCTTTACAGTCCTTGGATTTGCCCATGCTCCCTGGTCTCTGCTCACCGCTCCAGTTAACACAGTAACATTTCCCCATTTTACCATCGAATCCGACCTCACATTGGTGGTAAGAGAATTGCCCATCTTCGGTGCAATATGCTGATGGGAAGATGTAATTCCGCAGCAAATTCAAAACTACACTGATCGAGAAGTGTCCGTAGTCTCGTCGGACCATTGCGATGTTCCAGGATGGCCATAACTGCCGCCCAATCTCCTCCACGATTATCATGTTGATTCCAGCATCTATTAGCTGTGAGATCGTACGATCTGCATAAGATGGGAGGGTTTCCCAGACTTGACTAATCAGCAGCATGGTGTGGTTCCGCTTCTGGCACATTGTCATTTCTTGGGTAAATAGATAGGGGAGAAATTAGTTCCATGTCAAATCATTTTCTATGTATGATTCAAAATGCTATAACATCAAAGCCTGTACCCTAACCCTTCATCTTCTTTTTACAATTTTGTTCTCTAAATTAGAGTGAAGAGTGAAGAGATGTACAAATGACACATTTCTGTTTAATTTTACAAAATGCATAGCATTGTATAATTGGAATCTGGGTTTGAAAATGGAATTTGAGAAAAAAGTAATTCTCTCAATGCTTGATTTTTATTTTTTGTTTTTGAAAGTTTTCTCCAGTTCAAGTTGAAATGGACATTACATAGTTTATTTGTGCTGTGAAATATTTAGAGGAGACTGAAAGGGATCTCACCAGACACAATTGGAGAAGTACAGACTGATTTACATCCCACAGTACAGCATTTCTGAACACCAGCACGACAAGTCTCGTCACTACGACAATTCGAGTCACATGATCCGTTGGGTGAGAAGGCATCTCGGATAGCCCCAGCAACTTCAGATACCACAAAAGCTGGGCATGATAAGGGTTCCTCTCCTACATAGAGGGTAAGGAAGCAATAAGAAAAGTTATAAATGTAGAGCCGAAGTTATCAGAGATTGCTTGAAGGCATGAGATCTCGCTGCAAAGTTTGAACTAGGCAAATAATGTCAGAGAGGATATTCTGAATGAGAAATATTAATATTTCCTGCTAACTGAAGAACAAATTATTCAAGTAAGATATAAGGTTGAATAAAATTATTCTCTGGCTTCACAGGCACTTTTGGAAAAAAAATTTTTTAGTCGGCTTTACTATTTCCTTACAGACCAGTCAGCTTTACCTTTCCTGCAAATGAAACAAGACATCAAAGAACTCTTTAACTCAATAGTCCAGATCATTATTTTGGCAAAAGTTTGAGAGAGAGAAATGTGTTAAAACAAAGAACAAAAATTAACTAGAGCCTTAGGCACTGAAACGGGGCTATTTAAATGTCAAATAGGCTGTTGGAATAATTCCACTAACTCTTTGATGTTCAGTCCCCATGGCGAAGAGCCATACAATTTGTAGTCTCACACATTTCTCTCAATAAGGCCTTTTTTTTTTTATTAATTGGTTTACGGATTTTTCTGGCAAAAATGCCCAGGTGGAGGATGGAAAAAAAATAAAAATAAAATCAAGCCTCCACACTTTATTTATTTTTACTTTCTGACAAACTTCTTAGACACGAGAGGGCGGTAAAAAAAAAAAAAATGATCTGTCAAATCCAGGTAATAGCCAGTGTAATAATTACAAGACATTTACCAAAAGATCAATGACGGACGTTTCCTTCAACCAAGCGACAATATCAGTCGCTTTGCGTGAAACCAACACTTCAATAGGGGTGTTGACAGGACAAGTCATGTTTCCTGCTGTTATTTTGGACAGACAGGCCGGCAGATATGTCGTCAGTTGTCGCTGATCTCCTTCAAGACCAAGTCCCCCACCGTCCCGGCAGTTACTGGACCGACAAAGCCCTTGAAAAGGACGGTCGCGTCCTGTCTAAGAGTCAGTGAAAACCACCGCGAGGCCGAACCCGCCATCTTGGCTTCAAACACTGCGCCGTTGAAATGATGTCATGTCTGGTCCCCGAACTACAGCCGAAGGTAACATGGAAGTCGGAAACCACCACCACTGTAACCAAGGGAAGTAACCCGCCTCCAAGACCAAGATGTCTGCAGAGTGTTGAACTCGTGCGAATTCGAGCGTGAAGAATTTATATAAGATGTTTTACGCATAGCAAGTATTAAAATGAGACCAATATTGCAAATTTTATGTTTTTATTCTTCCGACAGAGAGGTCAGCAAATGTGACACGTCGGCGGATATGACAGAAATAAAAAAAAAATCGAAAATCCAATTTTATTTTTATTTCACTTTTGGCAAAATGAAGGTCGGCGGATCCGTAAACCAATCAATAAAATAAAAAAGGCCTTACCTATTCATAAATGCTTATTGGCTAAGATCACATTATGCCTTGTATATATACTATGCGTATGGAGCTGTTTGTAAACATTGTTCACTGCTGAAGAAGCTATAACTAGTAGCGAAATATACAGAATGAACATTGTCATCCCTACTCGGAGTTGCTTTTCTTCTCTATAATTGAAGTAAAATGGTGTATTTTGACAGAATATTTAGACTTTGAAAATGATATGTAATGATGCCCCAAAACAGGCCCTAAAATTTGAAAAGTTTACCTAACCTGAAAATAGGTTATGTGAAATTGACCCTAGGTAACCCATAGTTCGTTCCCCCGTTTCTGAACTGCATAACCCATAGTTTATCCAAATAGGTTAAGCAGATAGGTTGTGCCAATGAGTTTTGTTGTGGTTAGGCATTGGTTTTTGACTGGAGTTCATTCAATGAAAATTGCTGTTGCTATCTACGCCGACATTTTGATTTTGTATTATGTAACATGAGCAGTGTGACTAACGTCACTGGACCTACGAAGTAGAGTAGGCATTAGGACTCGAACGCGAAATCTTGGAAATCCTGCCTATATTAAGATGGGCACTGCCCAAGTCAGAATCGCCAGTGATTTTCATCAAAAATCACCAGAAATTTTCATCAATAGTAGGTCAGCTCAGAACTTGTTGGTAACAATCTCCTAATGCGCCTTCCTTCCAAAAATAAATAACGATCGCCGATTTAATTTTACAATTTTTTAACTAAAGGAAACAGATTGAATAATAAAAAGTTCAGTAGATTTCAAGCTTTACGTGTGAAAATTCATTTACATCTCTTTAATGGTTTTCAGTGCCCTTGTCCAGGATCAAAACAACTTTTTGAATCGCATTATTTTCCCAACAATACACCAAATTTTTATATATAGTACTATAGTAGAAAGGTAGCATTTATGTAGTTTACGGTAATTCAACTCAAGATCAACACCTTCTCTGCACAAGATAATAATGATTCTATGTCATTCTCCTGAGCATAACCGATACAAAGACGAATAAATAGCGTCTCTACATCACGTTGTTATCTAGATATATGAGACAACACATTTTGGGCATCGGCAATCTGATGAATGTACTATTCCGGTTTTCTTGTTTTCACATTATATTCTATGGCGGTTGATCGGTGATTTTCTTCATTGATAAACGTTAAACCACCTCAGCTTCGTTGTGTGAATCGGAATTGCATTGCTGTGACACACCAACACACTCCGTGGCAGTGATTCTGTATCCCCCAATCAAGGAATCAAAATGGATCAAGATTTGAAATGACAAGAAAAATTTAGACATATTTTGTTTACACATGTAATTTTTTGTTTAAACTATATCCAAGTGTGATATATAGTCAATATTCAAGAGGTACAAAAAAACCCTCAAAGTATGTGCTCATCATGATCAAAGTTACTTTATCTAGTTAAATTCTACCCAAAGAAAATAAATTAAGACCCTTTAAACATGCCGTCATGGCTTTGTTTCACCCTCAGTAAACTTTTATCATTGTCACAGACTAATCTGAAGGATGATACCACATCTTTCTTTTTTATGCTGGGTTATTGCACCAGGCTGACTTAATTGGTTGATGTAGTATATTTCACCACCAGTGGGTAATTTGACCTGAATTTGACGCCTGATGTGGTCTGTGATGAAATGTTTGGATGTGAAATAGGATACACGTTAAAGGCAACAGTTTACATATATCTATAACAATATACTGAATTGTGTGTAGGCTGGCAAGTTGGTAATAGCAGTGTAGATAAATGCACTAACAAATGATGGAAAATTAGCATTTCTTATTTCATAAAAACAATTACGGATGGCATATCTCACCAGATGTTGTACTGTGTTGTATATACAGTGAAACATACAGCCAAGGGTTCCCGATGGGAATGACAGTGTACTCGCTGAGCCATCAATAAATAATAAAAAAAATAATTATCAATCAAATTTTCATCAGAATTCGGTCAGCTCAGAACTTGCTGGTAACAATGCCCTAATGCTCGTTCATGCCAAAAATCAAGGTTCTAATGTCAACGGTTCTCCTTATTTTGCCGACGAAAGGATTCGGATGGACTGACTCACTCACTCATTACCGGACAATTTGCGATCTGTAGCCTACTTCGTAGGAAAATAATCTCGTTCCCATAGCCGGCCCTAATCTAGCCCCTCTCAATATCGGACGCTGCCGTTGGCTTCCGGTGCCCTTGCCGCTGGCAAAGAAAAATCATTACCCATTTCGTCATTACCACGTGTTGCGTAGAGTCCAATTTTGTGTGACTGGCAGACTTCTATCATTGGAATTGTGACCTCTATTTCTAAAATATTATCTCAAATTAAATTCCCATATGTACACGTTTTAATCTTAAAACAGTTGAACGTAAAGTTTCTGTCATTCACTTCCGTTTTTGTCTGTCGGCATCACGCTGGTTCCGGGCCGCACACTTATGGTAAATTTTGCGTCTTGGTTAGGGCCCCATAACCAGGACACAACGCGCAGTCAGGTCAGAGGAAGTTGAGAAACTTTTACCCTGTTCATATAATCCCACACAGCGGTATATACACCTTGGCTGTATATTATCTAAGTATCAGAGAGTGTATGAAAACGCACATGGGTTTCACATTCAATTATCTCCCCTCGACTGGGGCTCTTTTGTGTGAAGTTAACATCGAATCAGCCCATGCTTCGATCGGTATGATTTTCAGGTTAGAACAGGAAATTATTATTAAAATTATGTCATCGTGACACAGAGTTTGGGCCATAATTTATGCGAACGAATATTCGGTTATGCGTCTTTCGTTTTGGGTAACTGCTAGGCGAACTGAACGATCGTTCGCCCCAAATTTTAGGGCCTGCGAAAACTAACTGAATCTTCTGTGTCATCTGTCTGTCTCTCTGTCTGCCCATCTTTCTTGTCATACCACATATGCAGCTGATGATGGATCAGAAGCCTAAAGAAAATGACTGACCTTCACCTGTTTTATCAAGGTCAAATTTAGCATTAGCAATAATTTTTACCCCTCGGCAATATTGGCCTCGGGGGTATTGTCGTTGTCAAGTCCGTCCGTTACCGCATTTTAGGCAAAACCGCTTGAGAGACAACCACCAAATTTTTAACACTTATTTATCTAGTGCTAAGTCAGACGCCTATCGAAATTGGCTCCCCTCAGCCCTTATTTTACAGAGTTATGCCCCTTTACAGATAAATTAATTTCTATTTCTGTCCTATATGCCTGAATGTAACCAACTATATCTGCAGAACTGTGTTCGGTATAGCTACTATATTTTTGAAACTTATTTATATTGTTGTATTCTACAAGCCACCGAAGGATTACTCGCCTCGATTTATGAAGTTATGCCCCTTTCGGATGCAATAATCTTCGCTTTTGTTATCTGTAGTTGAATGTACAAGTTACATCTGCAGATCCGTGTGCGGTACAGCTTATTCATCTCGGTTCTTATTTTACGGAGTAAATATGCAAGTCAGACGCCTATCAAAAGTGGCTCCCCTCGGCCCATAGTTTACAGAGTTATGCCTCTTTACAGATATATTAATTTCTGTTTCTGTCCAAAATGCCTGAATGTAACCAATTACCGATATATCTTGAACATCCCACATAGAACTATCTCTTCCCCCAATTCACACTACACATGGGTCTCAATCACTTGGGGAAAGCCGAGGGGTTTTGATTAGATCAATCTCATGTTACAGGAGTGAAGATAGGCTCTCCAAATTCATAATACTTGTGCAATTGGGGACTGACTAGATGCCTATCCCAGTTGACTGAACCTATTTTCTCAAGGTTATATACTGTATATTATGATATAACATGAAATATAGCTAGGCATTCTAAATTGATACTACATATGCAACTGATGATGGACCTGAAGTCTATGAATATGACTGCCATTGACCAATTTTCTCAAGGTCAAAAACTGTATGTTAAGTCACATGTTAACTGCCAACATACACTTCAAATCTAAAATTGTCATCATTTTGTTGTGGCTGTGGATGTCTTACAGAACAATCTAGAGAATTTTTCATGTGTTCCAACGGCCTCATGCTTCAACAGTAATTAAACCATGCTGTATCGGCTGAGCTGTTGAAACATCCTCCATTTCCTAGCTCTGACGTACTGCATCACTGTCGAAATATGGGTACCATGACAGAGTGATAGATCACACAGCCAGTGAAGGTTCCCGATTTTCATTGAATGTCGTTATTGCCGAAGTAGTATTAGCAGCATTTTACAACAACAACAATGTAAGTCCGTGAAAAATTATAGTGAAAGGTATTTATTTTTTGTTGTTTGGCATTTTTATTTGCTGGCATTGTTTCAGATAGAATACAACAGCCTATTTCATACAATCAAGAATGAAACTGGGTTAAAATCTTTCTGTTCAAACTTGCATAGGAAATATAAAAGTCGGTGGGCCCATGAAATGCAAAATAAAGTTGGTGTTGCCTCACACTGGGTTTTGCCCATTGGTGAAGAATCCCTTCTCAGATTACAAGCGTCTGGTCCGTCATTCATAATTCAGCCGTCGTCCATTAGAGGATATCCGCGTCCATAATCCAAAGACCTATTCCATATTCCATATAACAGTATAGCACCAAATTCAAAAAGGCAATCTTAGTATACATAAACATGGGCTTGTTTCCTGCAAGAGAGAAGCGGTCAACAGTTTTCAATGATGCCGGCAAGCATAGTATTAGCCAGCAATGCGTCTCCCCGTCTTTGAGACGGGAAGTTTGTAAATGTGACATTGAGACGGGTATTGTCTAATTGAGACGGGTGGTACGTTTTTGTAAACATAAATCATTATAATTGAGACGGGTTGGATTGAAAGATGTAATCTGTGTTTAAAAGAGGCAATAAAATGTTATCAGGTAAAAAAAGTATCCGGTTAACTCAGATTCTTCGTCGTACAAAACAGCGTTGTTGTTGTTGTTGTCCCGCGCATTCAGCGACGTCAGGTGTTTCCCCGTTTGGGAATTCCCTGGCTTGAACTCCAAATCGAGGCTTACCAGAACGGCACGTAAATTCTGGAGCATCGGCTCCAAAGAAGCTCCGCGTAGAAGTGAAAAAATTCTCCCCGGGGTGAATTAAAAGATTCCCTTGGTTGAAGTACGAGGCCGACAATACCATGTCATGTCGGATTTGTACTCAGGCGAATGGCTCTGGAATCTGGACAGACGGAACAAGGAATTTCAGGTATTTCGTTCTATCATTTGACAGGGCAGTCGGCACATTTTGACAACAACAACATGTCATGTCACCATATTAAGCGTTCGCAAGTGGTCCTCTAGTGTGCATTCCGTTTTGTAGTTGTTGAAACAAGATTAATGCCACTCCAGGAAAATTTCATATTTCTCAAAATGGACATATCGCCGCAAGTATCTTCATGCAACAAATATTAATGAAGAATCAGATATGATTTGCTCTGTACCAAAATTTGAAAATGATAAATTTGAAAAATATAAATAAAATGTTGAACAAAAATATTTTTGACCATCATTAAACACTGTTGGTAAAGAGAGAAAAAACAAAGTTTTGCTTAGTCCTTTTCGTTCAAGCCGATGGGTGCTCTCGTGTGGAGTTGATAGATCCAGTAACGCTCTCGAGCTTGGCGTGATTTGGTGCTAGCTTCGAGATCTGGGTCTGATGTCATTACTTCGATAATGTGGAAGCTAATGTGGTCAGTCGTGTGGCCGGCTGACCAGAAATGAAGTGGTGCTGGGTTTAAACTATGATTCCGTGTGTCATTGTAATGTTCTCGGATACGTTCGTGGAAGGTTCTTTTGGTTTCTCCGACGTATTGTTTGGAGCATTTGGTGCATGTGAGTAAATAGATCACATTGCGGGTGCAACAATTGCCAATGAGATTGCTGTTGTAGCGTAGTTTGGTGTGACTACTTTGGAAAGAACGGTTATTGGAGAGTTTTGGGCAGTATAGGCACCTCTTGTAGGTGCAAGGAGTTATGAGGTTGTTGTAACTCATTCCTTGTGTGCCGCGGTGGAGTGGTGGATATTGGATCTTGGCCTGCATGAGGCTATCCTTCAGATTAGGATTTCGCCTGAAAGCGAGGAGTGGTGGGTCTTTGAATAAATCGCGGCATTGGTCTGACGCTTGTAACAAGGGCCATTCCCGCTTGATCATGTCGTATATTCTGTTGGCATACGAGCTGTATGGTAGAATTACTGGAATCCGTTTGGTGTTTTTGTCCGTAGACAAAGAAACGGGGTTGAGTAAGTCGTGTCTGTCCTTGAGTAGTGCTTTTTGGTGATGTTCACGTAACAATTCTACTGGGTAGCCTCTCACACGGTAATATTGGACAAGTTGGTCCGCATGTTTGATATAGTCCGATTGATCGGAGCATATACGACGGAGGCGTAAGAATTGGCCATACGGCCCCGCTCTTTTGCAGTTGGCGGGGTGGTAGCTAGTGTAGTGTAGATAGCTATGGGTGTCCGTTGGTTTGGTGAATAGGTCAAATTTGAGGCGATGTTGTGTTTTGTCAAAGATGACACGTGTGTCCAGAAAGCAAACTGAATCTTTGGAGTATTCAGCTGTGAACTTGATGGTCGGGTGGGCATCATTCATGTAGTTGATGAATTCAAGGAGGTGTGGTTCAGAGTGGGGGAATATCATAAAGATATCATCAATGAAACGAAAATAGGCCATAGGCTGGTGGGGAGCCTTAGGTAAGATCTTCCGTTCGAGTTCTCCCATAAAGATGTTGGCATAAGAGGGGGCGACTTTCGTCCCCATTGCGGTACCTCCAATTTGGAGGTAGTTATCACCATTGAATTGAAAGTTGTTACTGTGTAGGACAAGTTTCAATAGTTGGAGAAGACTTGGGGTCGATATTTTGTAGACCGGTTTGTGCCTGGTGAGGCAACGAGCGACAGCAACTAGTCCCTCATGGTTGGGAATGTTGGTGTATAGGGATGTGACATCTAATGTCACAAGGTAGAATGATTCAGGTAAAGGGTGCAGAGCTTCAACTTTACGAATAAAGTCGGTGGTGTCCTTTATGTAGGATGGTATAAGCGGGACGAACGGCTTGATGTGTTCGTCGACAAAACTGCTTATATGTTCCGACGGGCAGTTGTTCCCACTGATGATGGGTCTGCCGGGTATTTTGCCCTTCTCCCGGTTTTTGTGGATTTTGGGTAATAGGTAGAATCGGGCGGTACGTGCGTTTTGGACGTATAGTCCAGCGTACACTTTCTGGTCGATTTCATCCTTATGTGCGAGTTTGTTTAATTCGCAATTGATGACGTCGCAGTGGTATTCCGTTAGGTTGGAGTTAAACACTGTTGGTAAAAACATTTTATTAATAAATACAATTCTGAATTTAAAACGGCCTGCAATACAGTTTTTGTTTTTGTTTTTTTATTATATTATCTCTTCTATCAGCAACATTATTCACACACAAACCCTATGAAAATTGATGAAAACACCAATCTGAAATTTTTGCATTGGAAAAACTGGGAAATTGTCCTGAAAAAAATGAATTTCAATAGCCCATTCAATTCAATTTTGAGTGCCAGAAATGGCCCAGAACCCATTTCCAGCCATCTGGAACCCCAGAGCTTCAGGGGCCTAGGCGGCCCCATGACCCCGGCCTGAAGTGCTAGGATGGTAAATTGGGATGAGACTCCCTGTTTTCAAATTCTAGCTAAACCCCTGCCGGCAAGACATCATGATGTTCCAAAAATCGTATCGTTGATCAGTATTCTTAATCCATAATATTCTTTGTAAAAGACCCGTCATCTAAAGAATGATTTATCTCAGTCATGCTTAATAGGGGGTGTGCCCAGATTGGGAAGATCTAAAGCCCGGTGAATACCAAATTATGTGTTACAAAATTATCTGGGGAAGTGCTCTTCGCCCGTGTTTAACACGAGCTTTCATTGTGTATACCTATCCTATCAAACCTATCCTTCTACACCACTAAAATAGCTGGACCCCGTGAGTGGAATAAATTACCCTCCTCAATTAAATCCACACCATCTACTTCACTATTTAAATCACGCCTTAAATCATATCTGCTTGCAGCGTTCGAAATGGCGGCCTGCTATTGGCTAAAAGCAGGCCAAAATTTTGACAAAGCAGGCGATGTGGAAAATGACCTGCTAAGAAAAAAAATCTCGACCGAAAGTAGCAGGCCATAATTTTCCTGGCCATTCCTTAGTTTCCTACCTATATATAATTTTGTTTCCGTTGCACACAACGTAAATTGAATTCTTCGTGGGCGATATCATCGTACAAATACTCCACTAAAAAAATAAAATCTGCAGAACAAGGCAGCGGTCGAAATAACGCCTGCCTATACCTACCGCCGCCGGCAAGTGAAGTTGCAAAAAAATCTATCTGTCGCATGCGGAAAGTAGGATTTCATCCAGCAAAAACGATAAAATGCGATCAATTTTCGTAAATACCTTTTAGGAGTCTAGATCTATCTGAAGCAACGGACAATCCAAGAAATAATCCATTGAAAATTTATTCCAAGCCGATCTTTGGCCATTGTTGTTGGATTTCTCTGTCAACATTTCCCGCGCCAATTTCACTTCCGGTTGCTGCGCGTCAATTCATGCGCGGTGGTCCGGTGCATGCAAAAGTCGGACCTGTTACGAAACGGAATCGGACTATCTGTTGTTGTTTTTTTCCAGTTGGTACCGATGGTAAATAATATTGTTGGCCTCTTTTCCTGGGCTTCTATTCACAAGCTGAAGTTTTTCTAAGCAGACATTTCAGTTAATTGATAATTCCAACGGGACTCTGGTGGCTGATTCTAATTTATTGCAATCAGCAATTTACAAGGGGAGACTTTTGATAAATATAAGTATATAAAGTCCACATGATTCAGTCAACAAGGCTTTTGCAGTTCTAATTGCAGAAATTACGGGAAATAGTTGTCTTTGACATATCAAAGTTGACATCAACTTTCCATTGGTGCTCAGTTTTAAAGAACATGTGTGCCAAATAAAAAAATTAATAATAATAAATATAAAAAACGCCCACCTCATTTTTAGTTGGACAGTCAGCGAAGTTTTAGTGGAGACAGCAATACCACATACATAAAAATTCTTTTTTATTGCAATGTTTTAAAGCAGTCAAATAATTAATAGTTACAGAATTCAGCATCATCATAATTTCCTCCCAAGGTCATGAGAAGCTAAAGATTAATTAACAGAGGCCTTATTGGTGGATTTGCACATGTAGAAAAAAAAATAGCTGTCCAACTTCATAAATAGCAGGTGATGTTAGATTTGACCTGCGATTTTTTTTTCGATGGAAAAAAATAGCAGGTCATCACAAATTTCTTAATTCGGACCCTGGCTTGAAGACTGACCTGTCTCCATACACATATACGCGCCTGGTATAATAATTCTATGTTGTATATCAAGACAGTAATTTCGCATATTACATGTATTAGGGATAGAACAAGCCCCATGGGGCTTTATTCCCGCCTCTTACAGTTTGTGAGCATTACTAGAAATGAACATTTATGTGGTGAATAAAAATCAAATCAAATCAAATAGTTTCAGGCTCATGGTGGGTTGACTGTGATGAGGAAGGCAGAGTGAATATTATGTTTGTGTACAGTTTCAGGCTAATGGTGGATTGGCTGAGGAAGGCAGAGTGAAATATTGTGTTTGTGTATAGTTTCAGGCTCCTGGTGGGTTGACTGTGATGAGGAAGGCAGTTTGGAATAGTATGTTTGTGTATAGTTTCAGGCTCATGATGGGTTGACTGATGAGGAAGGCAGAGTGGGATATTAAGTTTGTGTAGAGTTTCAGGCTCATGGTGGATTGACCGTGATGAAGGCAAAGTGGGATATTAAGTTTGTGTAGAGTTTCAGGCTCATGGTGGGTTGACTGTGATGAGGAAGGCAGTTTGGAATAGTATGTTTGTGTATAGTTTCAGGCTTCTGGTTGTTGACTGATGAGGAAGGCAGAGTGAAATATTATGTTTATGTACAGTTTCGGGCTCATGGTGGATTGACCGTGATGAAGGCAAAGTGCGATATGTTTATATACAGTTTCAGGCTCATGATGGATTGACTGTGATGAGAAAGGCAGTATTAGATGAAGAAGTAGAGGAGGAGGTACAAGAATTGGGTCATGCTGAAACCTATGCCAACTACATGCCTAGCAAAGGTATTTACTTCCTTGCACTCTCTGGGGCCTCAATGGTATCAGGTTCATACGTGTACATGTATTTGTATAAAGATACCAGTAATATACATATATACATATATATACCTTGATCAAGGTCAAGGTATAGCCGTATCCATGATTGACATCAAAGCTTGATTCTATTGTGCAGGAGTTAAATATCTATAATCTATATCCTTCTGCTAAGCGCTGTTCCGGGAAAAAAAGCACATGATATGGGGGGAGGGGGAGAGATTTTCCGTTTCTATTGTGTATGTGTGGTAGGTGGTATACAGCCATTTAACATTAGGGAGATAGGATAAATGGTATATAGGTGGTTGGGGTCAGTAAAAATATCTTCCCCTCACCCCAGGTACCATTTCCTGAAACAGCCCTAATCTCTGATAATATAAGCAACATATTACATCATGCACTTTTTACATAACTTTAGTGCCCGTTTGATGAAATATTTAATGCTCCATGCAAGAAAATGTAAGAAAATCTTAAACCTATCCCAACATGGAATATTTGGAAAGCGCAAGTTATTGCAGTACTTTAAACAGAAAAAAAATTATGTTTCTATCGGTTTGTGTAGACTATTTCTTAACGATTGAATGTTGCAAAGAAAAGTAGCACTTGCTCAAAACTAATTTTTAAGTAGGCTATTCAGGATATATGTATTATTATTGATTGCAGTGAAGTTGGGTATCAAGCATCCTGATGCAGTAGTTGAGACGAGCTCCCTGTCCAGTGTAGAGCCTCCTGATGTCTGGTATAACTTGGCCATTCCAGAGAGTACCATGGATTATGGCAGTCTCTCCGCTCTTCAGCTTGAATCCATTGTCTACACCTGTCAGAGACATCAGACCATTATGCCCAGTGGAGAGAGGGCTGGATATCTTATTGGTTAGAAAACTGTCATTTTTGTTCAGTCACAGGAGGATCAGATTTCAACTACTCAAAATTGGAAAAAAAAATGGGTTGATGAAAAATCTGTGTTCCAATTAAATTACATTTTACGTTCTCATAGCATCAGATTGTATACCTACAGTCAGATATACTTGTACTCTGATTGCATTGGGGTTAAAAATGTGGCGCACATTTTTTTTTTTATGCGCATGGCGTCAACCAATCAGCATTGTCCGTTACACAGCTTGATAAGTTACACATGACTTCACAGCTGAACAAGATATACCATGTGCTCTTGTCGAATTATTGAGCATCAAACCCATTCATTCTTCTATATTATACTGGATGCATTTTCCATCACTTGTATGCAGATAAATGTTTCCAGTTTCGATCATTCTCAAGACAAACTAATTACGCATGCGCAGCGCACCACGATTTGTGGTCCAGTGCAGTCAGGGGGTGTTGCACAGACAGTGTACACATGGTGTAGGAGGTTACCAACTTTGACAATGGGAGAATTTCATCTTCTTGAAATAATACTTTTGGTGTTGAAATAACCAGTCGCCAGCTCGCCATTTGTGACCGTACAGCCATTTTGGCGAGTACAGAATACATTTGTCCTCTGAAACTTAAAAGTCTATTTACGCAACACACAACAAAACTAGTATTGATATTAATATAGTTTATTTTGGCAAATAAGGTGTTGCTTGTAACACCTGCCCATGTCACTGCTTGTGACACAGGCGAACAGGAGTGTTGCTGCTTGTAACACCCAATGTTGCAGGAAGGTGGTGTTGCTTGTAACACCGAATGTCGCAGCAATGTGGTGTTGCTTGTAACACCGAATGTCGCAGCACTGTGGTGATGCTTGTAACACCGCATGTCGCAGCAAGGTGGTGTTGCTTGTAACACCGAATGTCGCAGCAATGTGGTGTTGCTTGTAACACCGTATGTCGCAGCAGCAATGTGGTGTTGCTTGTAACACCGCATATCGCAGCAAGGTGGTGTTGCTTGTAACACCGAATGTCGCAGCAATGCTTGTACCAGCGGTCCGTGCTACTGCTGTAGGTAGGACTAGCAATAGGATTGAAATAGAGGCTGCTGCTTTATGCTTAAAGTGTAAAATAGCGCTACATTTATCATGATTTGGAAAAGAAAGCCAAGCCATCTTGGCGTGATTCCCAAAGAGGAGGCTGAGAATCAGCCGAATTCCCCAAAGAATGTTAAATTAAACCAATATTGGTTGAAGATCAGTGACAGTAGGAAATGTCCATTGATAAGTTGCTTGGTACGAGATGTGATATACAGTTCTCTTCACACAGAAGATGGACTATGACCCATACTATCACTTAGAAATCCACCATCAGAATCGGGATAAAATGCAAATAATTTGCATCACGATACATAGCACGTCAAAGTTTTTATCAAGAACCAATTATCGCTGTCCATATTTGATCATAACTGCTGCTCAAGTTCTGGTACCGCACTGCGGTGGTCTAATGGTTAGAGCGTCGGCCTCGTAAGCGGTAGGTACTGGGTTCGATCCTAGGCCGGGTCATACCTAAGACTTGAAAAATGGAACTTATTGCTCCCTCGCTTACGCTCAGCATTAAGAGGATAGAACAAGGACTGGTTCGCTCGGTGTCAGTATAATGTGACTGAGTGGGGTGTCATGTCTGCCTACGGCATGATATTTCAGTGGGACAGCACTATAAAATGGCAGCATTAGATCTGCTCTGTTACAAGTAGGTACCCCTGCCCCTCCCCCTCCCCTCCCTTCCCTTCCCCGTCGTGATATAGCTGAAAAAATGTTGAAAGCGACGTTAAACCCTAATCACTCACTCACTCAAGTTCTGGTATGCCTGTGTAGAAATGGGCATTTAGTGATCATTTCATTGGTTCGCGTAATCGTACATAAATATGTAGCATAATACATGTGATACAGCATTGAATTAAGCGCATACACGGAAGTACATATAAAAATTTACCCAAGACTTGTGTATGACCTACATGTGAATGGTAAGAAATACATGTAGAATACCACATAATTTCAAATTATCATTTCTGAAGGTCTATTTGTCATACAAGGAAAACAATAGGCGACTCCACGCAGGGAACCTTTGCTGCACTTGGAAAAGCTACCTGCATGGTGTACCCGACCGAAAAGCCTCACATGACGAACTGCCCTTTCTGAATGGAAAAATGACATTAATGGAATTAAGACAGTGTTCAGCAATATATAATCACCAATACTATGAAACGGGTACAACTGAACTCGATTTGTTTTACGAGTAAAACTCTCACGGAAATGGGTGATATACTGATGGCTTATACTGTTTAAAACACTGCTTGACTGACTACTGTCGGTACTGAATCTAGACATGCATTTTGACTACAAACAACTGAACACTTCGAGCACATAGTAACATCAAGCATATGATACAGCAAAATGGAAAAATGAGCGATTTGCATAGACTGCTGTCATTCAACCTAGTCCAGTTAAACAGTCTGGAATAAAGAGGTTCAGTGGGACTCCTGTGAATGCCATGGACTATACCAGGCGAACCCGAATAGAGATTGTACTTAGATCAAACTAAAATACAGCTTAAAAACATTTGGAAATCTGCGTTTTGACTGGCTTGTTTGCCAACATGTCTAATGCTGCACAGAGAATATAACGTAACAACAGCCAAGGTGGTTACAACAGAGATCAGAGTGACCTGGCATGAAAATCTGGAAAATGGCCGCTGTTCAACTAAGAGATCAGAGTGACCTGCATGAAAAAAAAATTCTGAAAAAGCTGAACTGGATTGAAACAAGAGGAACAACATGAAAAGCAGGACTTCGTGTTCAGAATTAGTGCGAGAGCTAAAATAGCTCATGTCAAAATATTTAGAAGTGGGTACTGCAATATAATACAATATAAAATGTGACCGTTTACGTAAGCTAAAAATCACTCGTGACATAAATTTACGCGAGTGTTTGCGTGCAGGTGAGCTATCACTCGCGCTAAAAACAAAGCCCTGGAAAAGTACAACTCATTTAACAAAAATTTGAAAAGACCTGCTAGAGTGATTTTTCAGACGCGTATAGCGAGACATGTATATTAAACAATGCGAGTAATAGGGCTCAGAATATCAAATAAGAGCGCGAGACGAGGGAATTGCTGAGCAAAGCAATTGTTGAGCTTTGACAGGCATAGATTGCATAAGAAAAGCATTGAATCACATTCTTTAGCCTATATCATGAAAACTTTAACAACTGGCCTCACGAAAGTCTAACTAACATGACCTGATAACTGCTGAATTGGATCTTAGATAGATGTATGATCACACATATGGTGCTTCAGAAGGATTGCAATAACGAAGGAGTATCGACACGTACTCGATAACACAGATGTGCAAAGTTAACATTGCTAGAACTGGCATTTAGCTGCCAACTTCTAATTGAGGCGGCCCGCAGATGCTACTCCACTGCACAGGTGTGGACTATCTTCTGCTGGGCATGGATTGGCTGTTGCGCCAGAAATAACTATGATTCAATCACTTGCCTATGTGGTATACACCTAATATGAGAAACTGATACAATTTCAGAGAGAGAGTGAGTGAATAGAATTCAATGCTGCTTTCAACAATATTTCAGCTAGCCTATATCACGATGAACCAACTAAGCACCACCCAGCCCAATTGTGTTCGTAATGGAGCAGCACACTCGACACAGCATGTAACATAGCTTGTAAATCATTACAACATACGATCGGGTAAGAAAAGCTTAGTTAGTTACATGTACACTTGAAGTATAAAATCTACAGCAAGTATGTGGCCGCTGTGCCATACGTATAGTTGATACAAGGAAGATTATAATAGCATTTTATAGCAATAAAGTTTCACTGGAGACTGGTCTAGCACGGACACATTTTTTTTTTTTTTTGAAGGTATTGGGGTATTGTTACCAACAAGTTCTGAGCTGACCGACTTTTGATGAAAATTACTGTTGATTTGATGAAAATCACTGGTGATTCTGACTTGGGCAGTGCCCATCTTAATATAGGCAGGATTTCAACTGGGGCTGGGGATTTCCGAGAGTTCAGTTCGCGTCGAAGTCCTAATGTCTATCCTAATCGTAGGTCCTGTGACGTTAGTCACACTGCTCATGTATATCACAAGTATTACCTATAACCAGTAAATACAATAGTAAAACATTTGTTGTCACAAGCACAGACTGATCAACATGATGCCCCCAAAATGGGACTGCAGCTCTAGTTAAATGCATTGGTACAACGTTGCTGTTCGCCAAATTTAGGACTATTTCAATGATATCATCCGTTATATCAGGCAGTTTATAGATCTTACAATACCGTACAATCATAGTTATGCTGGACTGTGGCATAAAGCACAGACAAATAGGCAAATTATCAATACTAGCACAAAACAATAGATCTTACAATACCGTACAATCATAGTTATGCTGGACTGTGGCATAAAGCACAGACCAATAGGCAAATTATC
This sequence comes from Hanleya hanleyi, assembly GCA_036873755.1. Classification (NCBI taxonomy): domain Eukaryota; kingdom Metazoa; phylum Mollusca; class Polyplacophora; order Lepidopleurida; family Hanleyidae; genus Hanleya; species Hanleya hanleyi. Next base: position 27,187 of record JAVTVY010024785.1, read on the forward strand.
AATACTAGCACAAAACAATAGATCTTACAATACCGTACAATCATAGTTATGCTGGACTGTGGCATAAAGCACAGACCAATAGGCAAATTATCAATACTAGCACAAAACAATAGATCTTACAATACCGTACAATCATAGTTATGCTGGACTGTGGCATAAAGGACAGACAAATAGGTAAATTATCAATACTAGCACAAAACAATAGATCTTACAATACCGTACAATCATAGTTATGCTGGACTGTGGCATAAAGGACAGACCAATAGGCAAATTATCAATACTAGCACAAAACAATAGATCTTACAATACCGTACAATCATAGTTATGCTGGACTGTGGCATAAAGCACAGACCAATAGGCAAATTATCAATACTAGCACAAAACAATAGATCTTACAATACCGTACAATCATAGTTATGCTGGACTGTGGCATAAAGGACAGACAAATAGGTAAATTATCAATACTAGCACAAAACAATAGATCTTACAATACCGTACAATCATAGTTATGCTGGACTGTGGCATAAAGGACAGACAAATAGGTAAATTATCAATACTAGCACAAAACAATAGATCTTACAATACCGTACAATCATAGTTATGCTGGACTGTGGCATAAAGGACAGACAAATAGGTAAATTATCAATACTAGCACAAAACAATAGATCTTACAATACCGTACAATCATAGTTATGCTGGACTGTGGCATAAAGGACAGACAAATAGGTAAATTATCAATACTAGCACAAAACAATAGATCTTACAATACTGTACAATCATAGTTATGCTGGACTGTGGCATAAAGCACAGACAAATAGGCAAATTATCAATACTAGCACAAAACAATAGATCTTACAATACCGTACAATCATAGTTATGCTGGACTGTGGCATAAAGGACAGACAAATAGGCAAATTATCAATACTAGCACAAAACAATAGATCTTACAATACCGTACAATCATAGTTATGCTGGACTGTGGCATAAAGGACAGACAAATAGGTAAATTATCAATACTAGTACAAAACAATAGATCTTACAATACCGTACAATCATAGTTATGCTGGACTGTGGCATAAAGGACAGACAAATAGGCAAATTATCAATACTAGCACAAAACAATAGATCTTACAATACCGTACAATCATAGTTATGCTAGACTGTGGCATAAAGGACAGACAAATAGGCAAATTATCAATACTAGTACAAAACAATAAGATGACTATTAAAGCCGTGCAAATATTAATTTTGTCCTTCCTGTTATGGAATAAATACACCTCGGAATCCTGCAGCTGTATGCCTAGTTTGTAACTGCTATGCGGATGTATACCTCGGTACGCTCAACACATAAATCCCATGAAAAAAAATGACAACTGCACTAACTTCAGCAATAGTCAATAGAGTCAAGTTTGTTTTAAAACTTGGGTCGTTTAAAGTGTCCCTTACATTGCTGATTTTAGGTAGATACTTCATGTAGGAAGCTATTGTCCAATCCTTTGTGCAGTTGAAAAGGGGTCAAGTCCAGACACATTGTTAGTCCCAGATATTGTATGCTTTGTCTCGTGATTCTTACATGGAGTATGAACCTGATTTTATTCTAGATATCATAAACCAGTTCTAATACAACACATTTTGACTCGACAACTGACCGTAAATGCACCTGGAGATGTCAATATCCCAGCTCATACACAAAGTTACCACATGACGTGCCGGTAGCAGCTGAAAAAGTGGTCTCAGTCGCAGGTTGACTGATTCGGCATGTTCACGGAATCTAGTTCACAGGTTGCCATTCGCAGATAGAAAATGGAATGTATACCTCGTCGTAGAAATGCTGGCCACATGTGCTCGGAAAGGTGAGGGCAGTTGCATGTTGACAAATGATGTCCAATCTTCGACGATTGCAGCCGAAGTAATACGTTGGGACGCATCTGCCGATCTGCTGCCTAGCTGTCAAGCCCAATTCTCGTCGGAAATATGGAACGCTTCACGAATTTGCGTGTCATCCTTCGCTGTATCCTCAAACACGGGACAAAACCTCGGTCGCGAGCACTCACGTTGAGGCTTATTCACTGGTGCCTTGTGTCATGCTTCGTGGAAAACTTAGGCGCAGCAACCCTATTCGATCACAGAGTTCTACCGGAAGGCCCTTCGAACTGGATAGAAGAACAACGTTGTTGTTGTTGCTGCTGTCGTCCCGTAGTCGTATACCCGAGCGAAACTCAGTTGCATATTTGAAAATCCGTGTCGTTCGTCTCACGATGCCCATGGAAGAATGGTAAGGCAAATGCTTTTGCCCGTCGCCAGATGCATGAAGAGTCCCGTATAGAAGGAATTATTTTCAGGGATCTTTTCTTGACCACGGTTTACGGATCCGATAACATGAAGTTAGGTTAACAACCGGTGCCGGGACGTCTGCTGAAGATGGCCGCCGATACCAGCATGCGGCCGTTAACTGTAAGTGTGACATCTGACTAGCGTTCCCAAAGCTCGATCACCGTTTGTAAACTCCAACAGTTAAGAATTAGGATGCAAATCAGATTTGTACGCCGAATTGCGAAACGACTGTTACATAAACGTTTTGCATGCTGTGAGCCGACTGATTGTTCATTTACAAATCGCACGTCTGTGTGCTATGCATGCTGAGAGCCGACTGACGAACGCAGTTAGCGAGGCGAGCTGAGCTGACCGCGTGATGATCTATGATTGGCTGGCCAAATGGTGTGACGATTTAATTGGTTCCCTTGTCACGCGCAGACATGCATATCACGTGTTGCCCAAAATGTACTCAATGCCATGTCATTGAGTCCCAAAATGTGAACCATTTTCACTCCCAACATATTGCTTAGAAGAATGTCCACTTACAGAATATGGTGGAGTTTTGTGCCATTTGCACAGATACTGTGGCAATGTTATGCGCTTATATATTACTTCACTTTATCCTGGTGTCAGATCCTTTGCTTTATATTGGTGTCAGTTTTATTCAGTTCTGTTCAACAACTTCAACTGCCCGTAACCAAAAACCTCGTTTGCAGTGATCCATCAGACCGTAAGAGAACATGGTAAATGCATGAAATTGCGGACTTGATAAAAATCCCAAAGCGGACTAAGAGAAAAATCCGCAAGTGGACTTTGAGAATAGTTACAATAGTCAGTGTTCTCACTTGAATTTGTTAATTATAAGTCTGAAAGGTCAACAATCATCGGTTACAGGGAATATAATTTAAGAAAAACCTACCTGAACACAAAGCACCAAAAGTTATGTGTTCACAAAATATTGTCTTGGCCTTTGGTGAATAAAATTGGCTCCTAATTTGGTCAAGACCGCCACAAAATTAAGAATAACCCAGCCTGATAGGGACTCAGAATCTTCTGATAATGTAAGAAAAATGAACTTATAATTGTCTGCATGAATTACCATTCAGTCCCCATGTACATAGCAATTCAGTGTTAAGTTGAGAATTTGTTCTAAATATGGGGTTCTCTGTTGTTCAATGTTGTATTAAACAAGTTGAGTAATTCCAGAGTAATATATTGAAATAAAGAAAGTATATCAACACCATATAAATTGTTGCTCTACTAAGGAAAAAGTGGCCCCTAAAAAAATATTTTGGCCCCCCAGAAATTTTCAACTTGGGGGCCAATGGCTCCTTGGCAGTGAGCAAACAGTTCAACCCCTGATACTTTGTGGAGACAAACCCAGATGAATATATGAAGGATAGTTTCAGATATATTCTTCTATTGCTGTACTTGTGATTGACATACCAGAGATGCTACCTTACTGGTATAATTGGATGATCCTCATGTTACATGTGTAGAGCATGCGTGATGTGGTGAAATTATCTTTGTATGGTGAAGAAAAACACCAAAATATATGGTGCAACAAGTACATGTACTAAAAGTGGAGTATGGTATGGTACAAAGTTTGCAGGTCTCAATTTAAGGTGGTTACCTGTTTTCAGGTTGCCTGGAGGTTGCCATATGAAAAATAGTGGTAACCTATTTTCAGGTCCCCATAATTTTGACTAATAATATGACATTAGGTTAATATTTATGCAATAGATTCCCACAGGTTACCAGTGTAGAATTCATGGTAACCTGTTGAGAGGTTACCATCAGCACTCCTTGAGGCCTGGTTTGACTGAAATTTTTCCAGACCAGTTCCATCAAATTCACCACTTGCACTTAATGAAGGATTCATTTTTACCCCTCAGCCTATTAGGCTGTGGGGTCTTGTCGTCGGCAAGTACGTATGGTCGTCCGGTCGTCAGTCATCAACAATTCTTGTGACTGGTCTAGAAGCCAAACCGTTTCTTCTAGAGACTTCAAATTTGGTATACAGGATTGTTGGGTGGTCAAGCACAAGCCTATTGAATCTGGACCCGATTGGTTGGAAACTTTGGCGGCCATCTTTAATTTATGCGAAACCGCCACAGCTTTCTCGTTACCAAGATATCGTTAGAACGACTTACCCTAGGCACACCAATCTTGCCGTGCACATCCATATGCTCGTGACCCAGAACCCTATTGAATCTGGACCTGATTGGGTGGAAATTTGGTGGCCATCGTTAATTTATGCGAAACCATGAAACTTGTGTATCTCGGAAACCATTTCGCTGTTCATTGTGAAACTTGGTATAGATCATCGATACAACTTGCCATGCACATCCATATGCTCGTGACCCAGAACCCTATTGAATCTGGACCCGATTGGGTAGAAACTTTGGCGGCCATCTTTAATTTATGCGAAACCATGAATCTTGTGTATCTCGGAAACCATTTCGCTGTTCAGTATGAAAGTTGGTATAGATTATCAATACATCAAGAAACTTTAAAGGAATGACCAAACCAGTTTCCCTGATTGGCTGAAAGCCTTGGTGGGCATCTTTAATTTATGCAGAATCTTTAATGATGTATTTTTCTGATACCATTTCTATACGAAACTTGATATACAGCATCGATGTATCAAGAGACTTGCAATGAATAACCACATCAGTTCTTCTGAGAGGCGGGAAAGATGGTCGGCCATTTTAATTTATGCAAAATCATTAATGATCTCTATCTCTGATACCGTTCAAGTGTTCAATGTAAAATTTGGTAAACATCATGGATGCATCAAGAGACATGATGAATGACAGAACTGGTCTCTCTGAATGGGTGGAAATCTTGGCGGCCATCTTTAATTTATGCAAATTTTTTAATGATGTACATGTATATCTCTGATACTATTTAAGTGTTCTATATGAAACTTGGTATACAGCATCGATGTATCCAGAGACTCGCAATGAATAACCACATCAGTTCCCCTGAATGACGGGAAGGATAGGCAACCATCTTTAATTTATGCAAAATCATTAATGATCTCTATCTCTGATACCGTTCAAGTGCTCAATGTAAAATTTGATATCTACACCATCATTACATCAAGAGACTTACGATGAATGACAGAACTGGTTTCTCTGATTTGGCGGAAATTTTGGCGACCATTTTAATTTATGCAAAATCATTAATGATCTATATCTGATACCATTTTAGTGCTTCATATGAAACTACAAATCATCGATACATCAAGAAACGTACAATTAATGAAAACCAATTTCTCTGATTAGGTGGAAAACTTTATTGCCATCTTTAATTTATGCAAAATCTATACCTCTGATGCAAGACTTTGTATACATCATCAGTACTTCAAGAGACTAAAAATGAATGACGGTGCCGAACCGTTTTCTCTGATTGGATGGAAACCTTGGCAACCGTTTTCCATTTATGTAAAATCATTGATGATCTATATATCCTTTGATACTGTTCAAGTGTTCAGTATGCTTGGTATACGTCATAGATACATCAAGAGACAAGTAATGACTGCCAGTTTCTCTGATAGGACGGAAAACTTTGCAGCCATTTCTGATTGCAAGTTTTTTGATAATCTGTACATATATTTGTCACTTGACTGCTTGATGTTCCTGATATTTTCGAAGTAGTACATGTATGGTTCAAATTGAATAGATTGTGAATGGCTGGCACCCAGAGCCGAGGGGTTTTAGATGCGCAGCTCTGTATTCCTATCAAAAACTCTATATTACTTGGCTCCCACTGAAAATCGGAAGACTTTTATTATTGTTCAGATTATTATTAGGGTTCAAAGCAAGAATGACTTGAAGCCTTTTGTTTTTGTTCAGAATATTTTTGTTCTTCCGCCATATTTTTCGCACGTGATCTGTCAAATTATTGTCCTCCGCCACGAAGTGGTGGGAGGACTTAGAAATCCTAGCCTTTCGTCCGTCCGTCCGTCCCACATCTTGGGAACGCGATATCTTGAGAACAATTCGACCAATCGACTTCAAACTTGAGAACGTGCTTCACATCAGTTAGACGGCCATTGGTATTGATTTTCACTGAGGTACGTATTCCATGGTTCGCACACTACCTTGAAAATCTTGAATTGCCTTGAAAATGACAATTTAAAATTCAAGGCCTTGAAATGCCTTGAAAAATGGGAAATCGGGCCATGTACCTTGAAAAGGCCTTGAAAACGGGAATTCTTAGCATGTTGTTGTCAATTGTGTAAAGTTGAATGAATGTTGTATCGTCCTTTGTCATCCGTTAGCAAAAATAAGCCCCGATTATGACCGTATGATTATTTTCACAAATGGTTGTCACGCTGTGTAAAGGGAGACTATCCACGGTATACAGGTTCTCCTTGGAAATCAGAAACCTCACTTGATGTATGCTCTCGTAAGTGAGCGGCGGGTTCCCGACTGTATGAATCTCGGTCACCGCATCTGCGCACTGGATATGTATAATGTCACCTGACCACATGGGCCCGCTACATCCCGAACCCTCAGATTTCCATTGAGTTTTCATGCCGAATGAATATTTTTCGGGTTTCCGACAGGTCCAGCAGAACGAAGTGGTTTTTGGCGGCTTTTGAAAATTGTTTCGTTTTTGACATTGAACATCATCTGCTAAATAGAGATTGTGGAAATGGTGTGCCTTTTCAATACAAATTGGCTAAAGGATGACAAGTATAAGGACTGGCTTTGCCAGCATGCAGATAAACGCAAAGCTGGGTTTGGTGTGTGTAAGAAAGATTTTGACGTCGGCAAAATGGGCGAGTCAGCCTTGACTTCCCACATGCGTGGCAAAACACATACCAGCAGTATGGAAATTTAAGACGGATCAGGAGGACCAGTAGCCCAATTACGGACTGCAAGGCTCAGAGAACGCCACATGGGTGACGGTGTGTGAATAAATAGGCTATCCACAAGACATCACGAACATTTTAATGTGACAGAAACATCAGACTATCACACATCTTTAACATAAGTGTCATATTTGAAATTTAATAGGCAGCGTATCGTCAGTGCATGACAATGTTAAGTGTGAACAATAATATCTCAGCAAGTCATTAGTAAAAGTGAAAAAAGGTAAGAAAACTCAAAAAATTTGCCTGTATTCCTTTATTACATAAAAAGTGTATACCTTGAAAACATTATTACCTTGAAAAGACCTTGAAAACTGGGGCCTCCATTGTGTACGAACCCTGGTATTCCATGATTGCCGCCATCGACCATATTGGATTCTGTCCATCCCACATCTTGTGAACGCGATATCTCGACAATAGTTTGACCAATCGACTTCAAACTTGAGAATGTGCTTCGCATCAGTTAGACGGCCATTGGTATTGATTTTCACTGAGGTACGTAATCCAAGATGGCTGCCATTGACCATATTGAATTCCATCCGTCCCAGATCTTGTGAACGCGATATCTCGAGAACAATTCAACCAGTCAACGTCAAACTTGGGAAGGTTCTTCACATCAGTTAGACGGCCATTGTTATTGATTTTCACTGAGGTACGTAATCCAAGATGGCTGCCATTGACCATATTGGATTCTGTCCATCCCACATCTTGTGAACGCGATATCTCGACAACAGCTTGACCAATCGACTTCAAACTTGAGAATGTGCTTCACATCAGTTAGACGGCCATTGGTATTGATTTTCACTGAGATACGTAATCCAAGATGGCTGCCATGGACCATATTGGATTCACTCCGTTCCACATCTTGTGAACGCGATATCTCAAAAACAAATCAACCAATCAACTTCAAACTTGGGAAGGTTTTTCACATCAGTTAGACGGCCATTGCTATTGGTTTTCACGGAGGTACGTAATCCAAGATGGCTGCGATTGACCATATTGGATTCTGTCCATCCCACATCTTGTGAACGCGATATCTCGAGAACAGTTCGACCAATCGACTTTAAACTTGAGAATGTGCTTCACAGCAATTAGACGGCCATTGGTATTGATTTTCACTGAGGTACGTAATCCAAGATGGCTGCCATTGACGATATTGGATTCCATCTGTCTCGGATCTTGTGAACGTGATATCTCGAGAACAGTTAGACAGCCATTGGTATTGATTTTCATTGAGGTAGTATGTAATCCAAGATGGCTGCCATTGACCATCTTGGATTGCACTCACCCATATTGTACCCATCTGTGTTGTGAATGCGATATCTTGATCTATTCCACCCATCGACTTATAAACCTCACCATCCACAAATCCATATACAACTACAGACTTACATTCCAGTGTTACACTACCCATTACTGCTTCCCAAACCTCCTCAACAATTCCAGATAAACGTCTCTTTCCACATACACATATTCACTTTCCAAGTTATATTTAAGGAGATATTGGAAGCATATATGCTGTATGCTCTCAAACAGGCTACTTGGCGGAGGACCTGCTAGCTACTCAGCTTGTTTATTATAGTTCTCCAATGCATCCAACATCCCACACTAAATTTATCATATTTTAATCTTTTACAAGCCACTGCTAAAGCATCTTCTGCATTCAACCAAATCTTTCAGGTTTTTGCATATGCATTTTCCATTCATTGTGTACCAATATACATTGACTAAACTGTCTGGCTGAGGGGCTCATGTTGTAATTTGATTGTGCTTTTTGGAGACAAAGATCCTTTGCTAATACTAGAGTATCCGATATGCCATTTTTTATAGGCTTTCTTGTTGTCCTATGTGTTTTTTTTATATAGTTTCATATTTTTCCATTTTCCAGGTATTCCTTGGATATTGTGTCAAACTATAATCACATTAAAATATGAATTTTCAGGTGATGGAGCAGGAGTTGGAAAAGGAAGAACAGTGGCTGGTATAATCTTTGAAAACTACCTTCTGGGGAGGAAAAGAGCACTATGGTATGTGTGTTTTCTGTGAAGGATTTTTACCCGTCAGCCAGAGATGCACTTGTTTGTTGATTTTTTTTAGCACGGAAATAACTCAAACTTATTAAAAAGCAACATATTACTCTATCCTTCTGTGACAACTTGATTTCATGACAATTTCATAATAAGCAAACCTCTGCAGCATATAAAAAAAATGCTGAACTGCCAATGCATAAAATTGTCCATTTTTAGTGATATTCATGTCAGAGATTTTCCATCACAGCAAAAGTTATGATTACATTGAACCTAGTCCAATATTTTTATGACAAGGATGATATATTCAGCATTAATCTGAAGTATCATTTTGGTTAACATAGTCATATTTTTTTCAGTTTTTCTTGCAAAAAATTGTGGAGAGGAACAACTTGCATGGAAAGATCATGGAAATTGATCAAAGAAATAAAAATTTACAATGGGAACATTTGCAGATATACTTTGTCCTTTAGTTTCATTATTACGTTGGATTTAAATGGGTTCACACATCTACTCGTGATCCAAAGGAAAAAAGAAATTGTAGTCCTGGTTGTGCCGCTTGATGGAGAGTTCAGGTTCTCTTAACAACAGGCTAGGAATTGAATAACAAGACAAAGGTAGCAATTCTTCATGTTTTACATGTGCACATGTGCATATTTTTGACAGGTTAAGCGTGTCCAATGACTTGAAGGTTGATGCAGAGCGTGATCTCCGTGATATTGGGGCAGGGAAAATAGATGTCCATTCTCTCAACAAAGTAAGGCAGGAGTTCATCAGTGAAGTTGTATAGAAACAACAGTGCATCATGGGATATCTTATAAATTTAAAGCATTTGATTGGTCTGTTCAAATTAAGAAAAAAATCCAAGATTTTCGTTGGTCTGTTGTTAGAAACAGTGGAAGAAAACCCAGCCAATCGCTAGGTTTATTTAAACGTTCCTTATCCTCCAATACAAACCTGGGCCTCTCCATCTTCACTTGCTGCCAAGTAGAAAATTAGCTTTCACGATTTCCTTAACTTCACCAGCAAACCACATGACCTGTCAGTCTGGTAAGATTGCGCTACTTATTCTATGTAAATATTGTGAGTGCTGTGGCTGAATGGTCTGTTTGTTCATATGATTCTGTGTGTACCAATTCAAACTGTTTATCAACGACAAAGAATGTCCCTCAATGATTGCCCAGCTGTTTTAGGAGATGCATGTTACACGTAATATTCTTTCTTTAACAGTTAAAATATGCAAAGATCTCATCAAAAGAGAATGGCAGTGTGAAGAAGGGGATCATATTCGCGACCTACTCTTCACTGATTGGAGAGAGCCAGTCTGGGGGGAAATATCGTACCCGCTTAAAACAGCTGTTACACTGGTGCGGTGGGGAAGACTTTGATGGGGTCATCATATTTGATGAGTGTCACAAGGCCAAGAACCTTTGTCCAGTTGGGTCCAGTAAACCCACTAAGACTGGTCAGACCGTACTGGAGCTACAGAACAGACTACCTAAAGCTAGGATCGTTTACGCTAGTGCCACTGGTATGTTATAAATATCTCAGAAATCTCTCATAAACTAGGGGAAAATCTGTGGTTCCTTCTCGTATGACTTCACAGCTCTATAAATCTTTCAACACAATGCCAATTATATGTCACCTCAAGTGGTTCCAGTGGAAATTGAATATCAGTTTTCAAACGTTATTGAATTTATATTTCTTTAATAAAACTTGAGGATTATTCAGGCCACATAAAATATTTTATCTTGCCTTGATCTTTAATAGTTGAATTCAATTTTTTTTGGTCACATGGAATGTTTCTGTTATCCGTTTTCTTATCCTCCAATGTGTTAAAGGTGCATCTGAACCTCGTAACATGGCGTACATGACCAGGCTGGGACTCTGGGGACCAGGGACTCCCTTCAAGGAGTTCAACGACTTTATACAAGCTGTTGAAAAGAGGTAAATTCAATTCCCTTGAAATCATCATGAATCCAGATTGTCACCTTCATAGCTCAAAAATGATCCTGCTTCGGCATTTTCTTTTCAATTTCATACTCAACTGTGTTACGTTATCATGTTAACTGAGTAATGCACCTCAGAACGTCCACAGTATCCCATCAGCTGCCCGCACATCATTTTACCTACCGCCTTTTTTTTTTCATTTATTTTCAATATTTGCTGTCTTTCCTTACCTTGCTGCACTTTCCAAGCTCAATTTTTCTAATAAAAATAGTATGCTTGATCCTGTGAAAAAAATCCTGCCAGGGGAGGTAACTTGTTTGTTATATCAAACAAGACAACTGAATTTATTTTAAATAATGAGTTATGAATAATGAAAAGTAAGACCCCTCCCACTTCACTTTTCAAAAACAGTCTGACTGGAAACAGGAATCGGGTGATTTAGCCTAATGACTCTCGTAACCTATTGGATAGTTGTAAGATTTCCATTTGCTTCAGGGTTGTGATGCCGTCGATTGAGAATAAACAAAATTGGGGAAATATGTGGAAGCTTCTGGAAGATCCTTCAACTTCGACGAATACCCGCTGCCTGTAATTGATGTGTGTTTAGATATATATGCTTTGTATTGGTCCTAAATACTGGTATATGTTGTTGGTGTATTACTTGTGGTTGTCTCATTATATTTCTTGTCATTTCAGAGGTGTTGGTGCTATGGAGTTAGTTGCCATGGATATAAAACTCCGGGGAATGTACATCGCTCGTCAGCTCAGCTTCCATGGTGTCACATTCAAAGTGGAAGAAGTCCCGCTCAGCAAAGATTTCATCAAAATCTACAATGAATCTGTCAAATTGGTAAAATACTGCTATTTCTAATTTCATGACTCTGCCTTTTTTTGGAGAGGCAACTTAATTTTTCTATATTTGAATATTTTAACTTGGGTTTGAGTTTTTACCCCTCGGCCAAAATTTGGCCGAAGGGTATTGTCGTCATGTACGTCCGTCCGTCTGTCCGTCCGTCCGTCCGTCCGTCCGTCCGTCCGTCACACCTTTCTCGTTACCAAGCATGCCAAGATATCTTCAGAACGACTTACCCTAGGCACACCAAACTTGCAGTGCACATCCGTATGCGCGTGACGCAGAACCCTATTGAATCTGGACCTGATTGGTTGGAAACTTTGGCGGCCATCTTTAATTTATGCGAAACCATCACAGCTTTCTCGTTACCAAGATATCTTTAGAACGACTTACCCTAGGCACACCAAACTTGCACTGCACATCCATATGCTCATGACCCAGAACCCTATTGAATCTGGACCTGATTGGTTGGAAACTTTGGCGGCCATATTTAATTTATGCGAAATCATTAATCTTGTGTATCTTAGGTACCATTTCACTGTTCCGTGTGTGAACTTGGTATAGATCATCGATGCATCAAGAAACTTCAAAGGAATGACCAAACCAGTTTCCCTGATTCGGTGGAAACCTTGGCGGCCATCTTTAATTTATGCAAAATCTTTAATGATATATTTCTTTGATACCATTCAAGTGTTCTATACGAAACTTGGTATACAGCATCGATGTATCAAGAGACCTGCAATGTATAACCACATCAGTTCCTCTGAGTGGCAGGAAGGATGGGCGGCCATCTTTAATTTATGCGAAATCATTAATGATCTCTATCTCTGATACCGTTCGAGTGCTCGATGTAAAATTTGGCATATATCATCGATGCATCAATAGACTTACGATAAATGGCAGTTCTGGTGTTTCTGATTGGGCGGAAACCTTGTGGCCATCTTTAATTTATGCAAAATCTTTGATGATGTATATCTTTGATACCATTTCAGTGTTCTATATGAAACTTGGTATACAGCATCCATGTATCAAGACACTTGCAATGAATAACCACATCAGTTTCTCTGAGTGGTGGGAAGGATGGGCGGCCATCTTTAATTTATGCGAAATCATTAATGATCTCTATCGCTGATAATTTTCAAATGCTCTATGACAAAATTTGGTATACATCATCGATGCATCAACAGACTTATGTAATGAATACCGACTTCTCTGATTGGACATAAACCTTAGAGGCCATTTCTAATGGCAAATTTTTTCATAATCTGTATATTTGTCACTTGACTGCTTGGTGTTCCTGAAGTCTTGCTTCAAATTGAATACATTATGAATGGCTGGCGCCCAGAGCCGAGGGGTTTTCAGATGCGCAGCTTCGTATTACTCCTTGGGCAAGTTTGGCCTAATTGTGGGGCAGTTACAGGGTGGAATTGTGCACTTTTGGTTTCAAGCATAAAATTTTGCACATACAGTGCCGCCTCGCCATAGCGCGCCTCGATAAAACGCGAATTCGGATATAACGCGCACAATTTTTTGTCCCCCAAAATATAAAATAAAATAAAATAAAGAATTAAAAAAAAAAAAAAAAATCGGTAAATTCAGAAATTTCGAAAACATTTCAACACTATTGTTAAAACATAACTCATGAAACACCAATTGCACGTAATAACCTGTTGATTGTGCGTGTATTTGTTTTGTGTTAGGCCTTTGTTAAAGCTACCGTACCGGAATGGCCCACCTGCGGTACGTGCGACTACGTGGTGAACAACAACAACACAGTCATCAATGTGAACTTTGGTGTGCTAGAAAACAAGTTGTAGCATGCCTAAAGACTTAATTAATAAAGAGACTCTGTCAAACTTCTGAGCACACATTGTCATTAAGCAATCCGGATAAACTGTTAATCCCGTGAAGGTTAGAAATCTCCAATATGTCGCTGTTTGTTTTTGTCGCGGGTCTCTTGAATAGGACTTATCTGCAGCCCTCTTGGCTGGTCCTAGGTGGGAATAGGCGAAGATTCCCATTGTGATATTTTAATCTTCTTATCCGCGGTACAATCTCTTGTTTCTCAAAATTATATATGCAGATGTATGCACTTTGATAATTTAATTGGATCATTTAAATGAAAATGTAGTGTATTTTGTCTGTTTATTTAATTATGTTATGTTCCACAATATGTGCTATGATAATTTATTCTTTTAATTTGGATAAGTTTTCTCTCTCTAAAATGTGCTGAAATTATACAATTTGGATCGGGTCTTTCCGTGTGTTTGGAATGAGGTTGAATAAAAAAAATATTGTCCGAAATATATTTTCAACGACACGCATTATTCAACTTGATAGTGCAAGGGAAACAACTTCAGAATGAATGGCTATTCCGCGATCACCTGCAGCCGAATGCTGCTGCCAGATCACGTGGGCATTACTGCCATCATTCGGTACTTCGTGACATTTGCCGGGAACTCCGAAATAAATTAATTACCAATCTGAATCTAGAAGGTTAGTAAAATTACCGCTATGTCAGACGGTCTAATCACGTCACATTTGGCATGAAAAGACCGCACCCCATCAGCCTTGGTCCAGTGCGTCAGTATCTTGTCATGATTGACAAGGGTCTTTTTGTCTTGGTCATGTGGTTGACAACGATCTTTTTACAAAAGAAAAAAATCATAAAACAGTTTGTTCACGTTTTATTTTGAAAGTGTTAAGAATAGGACAAAACAATTTTCCCGGATATAAGCGTCCCAAGCGTTACTGCATGCTGTTAAGCTGGGTTGACAACGCCACGTGTGCCCCTGTAAAAGAACAACAACAACAACAACACCAGCTTGGTATTTTGACAATTCATTATAACGCGATTATCCTATAACGCGGTTTTAAATTAGGGGACAAAACATCGCGCTATGGCGAGGCGGCACTGTAGATATTTTGAAGTGTGCTCTTTCGTCGCAGCTTCACAAGTCCAGGTAAATCCAAAATGCTCACAGAGGGTTACCTGCATGGATCCCCCGCGCTTGTTTTGAATCAGCATGTCGGTAT
This sequence comes from Hanleya hanleyi, assembly GCA_036873755.1. Classification (NCBI taxonomy): domain Eukaryota; kingdom Metazoa; phylum Mollusca; class Polyplacophora; order Lepidopleurida; family Hanleyidae; genus Hanleya; species Hanleya hanleyi. The sequence continues at coordinate 42,254 of JAVTVY010024785.1, forward strand.
CCCAAGCCTGTGGTTTTTGCTTTTGAAGTTTCGACGTCGATTACAGCTTGACATCAAAGCAGTTTCCCCCGCGATGAAATTTAAACCTGTCACATCTCATAACTCGCAGCGGATTGGCTTAATCAACTAGCTTAGCGCGTTCACTGATTGGATTGATTTGGAGAAAAGCCCTTGCTCTGTTTATATCCAGAACTTGTATGGGTAACTAACTAAGCTAGTGTATCGATCCTAACAGATCAATCGATACACTGGCTCGCGAGGATGTTTCCTCAGGACACAACCTCAATGGAACATTGTCATATATCAGCAGATACTAACCAGAAATGTGATCTATTTGACCTCATTCCCTCAGGCCAGGGCACTAGACAACTTTCATACTAACATTAGTGTAGTCATTTTCATGCAAAAATGTGATCTATCAACATAATGTTGAGAAATGTGATCTATTTGACTTCAGTCTCTCAAGTAATGGCTGTGTTCCACTAACTAAGCCATGTTGGCACATAAAACCCCTTCAGACTGATTTGAGCTTAATATGTTCACAGATGGAATAATGAGTGATATTCACAGATACTGGTTAGAAATTATTAATATTTGAAGAATTCAGTTGTTCTAAAAATTATTGAATGATGCAAATCTTACAATTGTGTAGATGATAGAGCTAGTAAAAAGTGTTCACATAGGAGTAATTTCAATGAAACCTGCATGCTGGTAATTGTTAAGTCAAATGATGCCCCACTTGGTTGTCAGATTCAGCAGATTATTCATATCACTCTACTAGAGCATTTGTATCATTCCAGCTGGGAATTTCCCCAATAAATTCTGGCACATTTTGATGGAATATTTCTGAGTTTTGATAACTCTGGCAAATACAGCTTTTTATACTCCCGCCAAAAGGCGGACGTATTATGTGATGGCTGTTTCCGTCCGTCTGTCCGTGGTGCCGTGCGTCCGTCCGTCCCCCGTGTCCGGTCTAAATCTGGGACAGTTTTCTATCTACAGCTCTAATTTTTGGTGAGTGGATACCCTACGGGGAGACGATGTGTCGCGTACCAAAATCAAGGTCAGAGGTCAAAGGTCACTGGCCTGAAAAACAGGAAATCACTGAAGGGTTCGTGTCCGGTCTATATCTGTGAACGTTTTTTATCCACAGTTGCAATTTTTTTGTGAGTGGATACGCTAGGTGGAGACAATGTGTACCGAAATTGAGGTCGAGGTCAGAGGTCAAAGGTCACTTGCCTAAGATCAGGAAACCATTGATCATTGACAGTTTTCTATCTACAGTTCTAATTTTTGGTGAGTGGATGCCCTAGGGGGGAGCGATGTGTTGCATACGAAATGTAGGTCGAGGTCAGAGGTCAAAGATCAGTGTGACGGAAAAATCAGGAAATCATTAAAAAATACAATTTTTTTGTGAGTGGATTCAATAGGGGGAAATGAGGTGTCGCATACCAAAATATAGGTCACGGTCGAAGGTCAAAGGTCACGGACCCAAAAATCAGGAAATTATAAAAAATAACATTTTTTTGTGTGAGTAGATACATTAGGGGGACACAATGTGTCACTTATCAAAATGTAGGTCAAGGTCAAAGGTCAAGGTCACTGTGACCTCAAAATCATAAAATTGTTATAAATCATGATTTTTTGAGTCCATTGAGAAATTACAGGTAGCCGTTTTGTCACGTACCAAAATTTAGATCCAGGTCAATAGTCAAGATCACTGTGACACCAGAATCAAGGTCAAAGGTCAGTGTGACCTAAAAATCAGGAAATCATTAAAAATTACTAATTTTTGCTGAGTGTATTCAATAGGGGGAAATGAAGTGTCGCATACTAAAAATTAGGTCAAGGTCAAAGGTCACTGTGACCCCAAAATCAGGAAATTATTAAAAATAACATTTTTTTTGTGTTAGTAGATACATTAGGGGGATATGTCACATACCAAAATGTAGGTCAACGGTCAAGGTCACTGACCCCAAAATCGTTATTGTTAAAGATCATGATTTTTTGTGTCTATTGCAAAATTACGGGGAGATGGTTTGTCATGTACAAAAATTTAGGTCAAGGTCAATAGTCAAGGTCACTGACTCCAGAATCAAGAAATCGTTGAAAATTACTTTGTTTTGTGTCCATAGATTCATTAGGGGGACATGATGTGTCACATACCAAAATGTAGGTCAAGGCCAAACTTCAAGGTCACTGACCCCCAAAATCATGAAATTCATAAAAATCATAATTTTTTTGTGTCCATTGATACATTGACGGAAGCAAAGTGTCGTGTACCAAAATTTAGGTCAAGGTCAAGGTAACTGTGACCCCAAAATCAGGAAATCACATTTTTATATGCCTGTCGAAGATGAGGTCATGTAATGCGATGTTGCGTTCTGTCCATTCATCCATTAACATTTGTTGTCCATGCGATATCTCTAGTCTCAAGGTATGGAATGGTACCAAACTTTGAGTATACCTTGCTCGCATGGCAAAGAGAAGCCATACATTTTGAGATCAATTTGTCCAAGGTCAAGGTCACAGTCCTTCAAAACTGAATGAAGTTTAGCTGACCATATGTGTCCGGTTGGAATATTCAGAGTTCTCTCCCCTACATGTATATGGCATTCGTCCTGTGGAGTTGTCTCCCATATTTGAAACCGCTACATTTAGGTAAACTGTTGTGAAATAAAAACCATACATGTATTTAGTAATTTAACGGGGAGAGAGGTCCTTTATGAACTTCATACCTCTTTATTAACTCAAGAACAAATGTTTACTTTATCAGTTTCTTCTTCCTTCAGGAAAAATTATCTCGTCTGAAAGGAATCCATTTGCAGGAAAACTACTATTTTCGTGTTTGACTATTGTCGATTTCAGTGTGGGATATGTGAGCTCTCAGGTTATGCTTCAAGGTCAACTAGTTACCAAGAGTTAAGCTCGTTAGTTTATCATTCAATATAAGATGTTATATATGTTACATTCTCAGAAGCACAAAATTGTAGGCTAGCTACCAATTGGAATCAAGGCTATCAAACAACCTTGAAATTTGGACCAATGTAATTCCAGATACACGGGCGTATATTGAAGCCCCTTGGGCTCTTGTTAATTTGGGCACCATTACATCCCTCCCCCCCTAGATTTCAGCAGATCGGCTGTCCTTTTTGGGCAATGTACGTAGCCTCCACTGCCTTGATTGTGTGATTTCTCCATAGTTTAAGGTCGACCGCGAGGCATTGTGTGAGTGACGCTTGCTCTTGCCGTCATTCGAGAATCCTGAGATTTTGCGTGATTTTCAACGAACCCGTACCATGTTCTTATAGCCACTCTGTAGGCGAATCTGCACATGTTATAGTTTTGACTAACAGTACAGGCTGAACTGTCGACGCTCATGAGAACGAGGTAACACGTTAAAAGTGGGGATATCCGCTGAATTCAACAACGACAACATTTGCCTGACGCGAGAGGGTAATACAAAACATTCCAGCATTCAACGGTCGATCAGTTAAAAAATACATGGTTAGATATCGTCAAAAATAGCTTTGTCTGGTTTTATTTTCTTTTGTTAGGTACCAATAACTTTTTTATGTCCTCTAATGTGGGCTTTTTTTGCTGTAGGATCTGTTAATTTGGATGCCGGTAAACGTTATGTAAATCAGCCTGTATACGACACTGTAACTGCATGTATTTTGCCGAAGTGGAACTCCTGTATTTTCATGCTAAATAGGGTCCCACCTGGAATGTGTTTAAAGGATGTGTGTTATTTACATGAGTAAAAGTCTTCTGAGTGTGACAGTAATAACGATTGATTTTTTTTTTTCAATCCAAAACGTGCAAAAACGTAGTAAAGAATCCTAGCTAGTCTTTCCATATATGTACAGAACACATGTGTCTGGAGATGAACAGGACCATATTAAAGATATTTAGTGGCTGGTCCTAGTTTTCACACAGACCTTTCCAGTAACTAAAACTGGACTAGATTAAATTCAGTTTGGAAATTATAGCAAGTACAAGTTATCATTGCCTTGAGGAGACAATTTTGCATGTTGCCATTTGTTTTCCTCTCACAATTATGATGATGGAGTAGATAGAACGGACCATTTCCTACTATTTCCTTCATGATAAAGCCATTGATTGCCATACTTGATAACCTGGTTGAGAAGTGGATTCTTCAATTTATTCTAGACTGCTGAGCATTTATCCTGTCTTTCAATAAAACTTTCAAACTCGTAACCTTATTTTTTGTTTCAGTGGGTGGAAGCGCGTGAGAAGTTCCAGCGAGCAGCAGAATTGATAGATGCTGAACAGAGAATGAAGAAAAGCATGTGGGGCCAGTTCTGGTCAGCACATCAGAGGTTCTTCAAATACCTGTGTATCTCGGCCAAGGTGAACTTTTGTGTCAAACTGTCCAGAGAGGCTGTCAAAAATGGCAAGGTAATGAACTTCCTAGTATTGGTAATGGACATTAATGAACTTCGTAGTATTGATAATTAAAGCTAAATGAACTTCCCAGTATTGATAATGAAAGCTAAATGAACTTCCCAGTATTGATAATGAAAGCTAAATGAACTTCCTAGTATTGATAATGAAAGCTAAATGAACTTCCTAGTATTGATAATGAAAGCTAATGAACTTCCGAGTATTGATAATGAAAAATAATGAACTTCCTAGTATTGATAATGAAATCTACAGTATTTCCTTTAATAAATCGATAACCCTATCGGAAATCGATCACCCTCGATTTTTGGAGAAAAATACGATCAGAAGTTGTAATAATTCAATCACCCCCGATTTTCAGTCAATCACGTTTGTAAAAAAAATTTACAAGCGAAAACCCATGTTGGTTTAGACAAGGAGAAAACTCAATTAGAGACCACCGTTTTAGGGAAACTGAATTTCAATCAAGAAGAAAAGTGAATTTGAGCTAATTAAAATTGAATATGATTTGCATAACTTACGGATCATTGCTGTTTTATTACTATTTTACGCGTGGTTGACGAAGAAACTCACGCAGACACAGAGATAAACAACCCACCATTTTGCAAGAGTCCCGCGAGACTTCCATAGAAGAAATAACATGTAATTCAGGGAATCATTTTCACTACATTGGTTAAGCTGTTGGCGAGGGTGCCCGAGAACAGGATAGTCACCCTTGACCTTCCCGTTGCCGAGATACAAAGGACGGGACAAACGGGAAATCTAATGAACTTCCTAGTATTGATAATGAAAGTTAAATTAAATTCCTAGCATTGATAGCCAATGAACTCGCTAGTATTGATAATGAAAGCTAAATGAACTTCCTAGCTTTGATAAAGAAAGTTCTCATGTTGATAATGAAAGTTAATAAACTTCCTAGTGTTGATAATTAAAGTTAATAAACTTCCTAGTGTTGATAATGAAACTAATGAACTTCCTAGTGTTGATAATGATAGTTGATGAACTTTCTAGGGTTGATTCTGAAACCCAATGAACGTCCTAGTGTTGATAACAAAAATGGAACGGTTTCATACAAAATATTGATTTCTTGACGCATTTCTTAAACATAGGTATCATGATGGGATTCATTTACATGTTATCTGATGGCATGGTTTACAACTGATAACTGGATTCATTTACATGTTATCTGATGGCATGGTTTACAACTGATGACTGGATTCATTTACATGTTATCTGATGGCATGGTTTACAACTGGTAACTGGATTCATTTACATGTTATCTGATAGCATGGTTTACAACTGATGACTGCATTCATTTACATGTTATCTGATGGCATGGTTTACAACTGATGACTGGATTCATTTACATGTTATCTGATGGCATGGTTTACAACTGATGACTGGATTCATTTACATGTTATCTGATGGCATAGTTTACAACTGATGACTGGATTCATTTACATGTTATCTGATGGCATGGTTTACAACTGATGACTGGATTCATTTACATGTTATCTGATGGCATGGTTTACAACTGATGACTGGATTCATTTACATGTTATCTGATGACATGGTGTACAACTGATGACTGGATTCATTTACATGTTATCAGATGGCATGGTTTACAACTGATGACTGGATTCATTTACATGTTATCTGATGGCATAGTTTACAACTGATGACTGGATTCATTTACATGTTATCTGATGGCATGGTTTACAACTGATGACTGGATTCATTTACATGTTATCTGATGGCATGGTTTACAACTGATGATTGGATTCATTTACATGTTATCTGATGGCATGGTTTACAACTGATGACTGGATTCATTTACATGTTATCTGATGGCATGGTTTACAACTGATGACTGAATTCATTTACATGTTATCTGATGGCATGGTTTACAACTGATGACTGGATTCATTTACATGTTATCTGATGGCATGGTTTACAACTGATGACTGGATTCATTTACATGTTATCTGATGGCATAGTTTACAACTGATGACTGGATTCATTTACATGTTATCTGATGGCATGGTTTACAACTGAAGACTGGATTCATTTACATGTTATCTGATGGCATGGTTTACAACTGATGACTGAATTCATTTACATGTTATCTTATGGCATGGTTTACAACTGATGACTGGATTCATTTACATGTTATCTGATGGCATGGTTTACAACTGATGACTGGATTCATTTACATGTTATCTGATGGCATAGTTTACAACTGATGACTGGATTGATTTACATGTTATCTGATGGCATGGTTTACAACTGAAGACTGGATTCATTTACATGTTATCTGATGGCATAGTTAACAACTGATGACTGGATTCATTTACATGTTATCTGATGGCATGGTTTACAACTGAGGATTGGATTTTGTATCAAGAAAGTTTATTGCTAGTTTTCAGATAATACGTATATACCTGAAAGATAAAGTATATTTAGGATCTTGGTGACTGATTTATTTTCTGTGATTTCAGTGTGTGGTGATAGGTTTACAGTCGACGGGAGAAGCCAGGACACTAGAACAACTGGAAGAGGCTGGTGGGGAGCTCAATGATTTTGTCTCCACAGCCAAGTAGGTGTATTTGTCTCGGAGTCAAATAGTATATTTGGTTGTCCACCTGAAGCAACACAGAAATTTCATTTTAGTATGAATTTTTTACATGTGTTCTATTTTTTTCTCAAGTTTACCATAGCGTGTTGTTACATTATTCTGATCATTTAGACTATCAGTCTGGTAAAAGGTAGTTGATTTAGGTTAATTCTGAAAGAAAAGATTTTGACAGTACAGTTGAAATAATTAATTTGAAAGTGACTGGGTGCAAATCATTGAATCCGACTTCAGCAAGTTGTGCTGAGATTTATTGATTTTGTGTACAATAAATTTAATATCATTGAGAAAATGAACTAACAAACTTTGATATCCAATTATTTAACACTTTCTCAGTAAAGCAGAGGTATTAGATCAGTGAAGGTGAACCTCTTGTAGAAATGGAACCTGTGTCCCACAGTGTAAGGTGAATAGCACTGAATGCAGGTGCTAGGCTGGATTAATCTACCACCTTGCTTTCCTCACACTTATTTGGATCTCTTCTATTTTTCTCAAAACCTTGAAGTTCATGTGCTTGCATCTCTTAATATTGGGAACTTATGTCTTCCATTGCAGAGGTGTGCTCCAGACGTTGATAGAAAAACACTTCCCTGCCCCCGACAGACGGAAGACATTTGACTGGTTTGGACTGGGAGACTATTCCAACTCGCACAGTAACCCTCCTTCTCCCCAGCCCAAGTCTGCCACAAAGCGCAAACAAGGTATTGTATAAATTATTGGCTATTATTACAATTTTTATACACCATATATGAATAATAAAATATTATTTGATCTTGCACATTGCCACCCCATTGTTTATACACATACTTAACCTCATGTACAAGTAACCATTGGCTGAAGGAGCTTTATCATCTCATCTTTAAGAAGAAGGCACATGTATTCCCTTTGTTCACCTCTGATCGGTGATTATGGGGTAACTCTACACCATCATTGCCGAGTTCGACTGTATCTCTCCATTCACTCGTCAGTCAAGTAAGAGACATGAGATATCACAATTTAGATTCACTTGTGTCAACATAACTTGAGCCGCATAGACTTATTTATATTTGTGATCAAAATTATATTAATTTTCCATCATAAATTCAACAATTTTACAATTTCGATCACAACAGAGCCAAGTTGGTCCATTCATGAGGCTTTGTTTCATTGAAGGTGTCATCGGCTGACTATGGTCGCCATTTAGGCCTCGCCTGGGACTAACCCGATAATGACGTCACTGAGCAGCCGAACGGTATTTTCCCAATACCCAGACAAGTTGGGATTACCTCATGTAGCTCTGTCGAACTTGCCACATGTCACTTGTCACATGTTGCCACAGGACGGAGAGTTCACTTACTATTTCCTTACCTGTTGTCCTAATTAAAGCAGAAGAAAACATGTGACTAATGTATACACTGAATGAAAGATTTATCTCCCTCGTATCCAAAATGTAAGCAAATATTTTTTGCGTTTTTTTACCCCTCGGCCAACTTTGGCCTAGGGGTATTGTCGTCATCATGTACGGCTGTCCGTACGTACGTACGTCCGTCCGTCCGTCCGTCCGTCCGTTACCGCGATATCTACAGAACCGTTTCATGCATGGCAACCAAACTTGTTACATCTATTTATCTTCACGTAAATCAGAAGTCTATCGAAATTGAGTCATCTCGGACAATATTTTGCAGAGTTATGCCCCTTTTTACAAATAAAAATCCATTTATGATTTGTTATTGTGATAATTTCAGAACTGTTCCATATACAACATCCTAGCGTGATACAGTTGTTTCTCTTGACCTGAACTAGATGCCTATCGAAAATGAGTCGTGTCAGAAAGTATTTTGCAGAGTTGTGCCCCTTGTCTAATAAAATCCGTTACCGCGATATCTACAGAACCGTTTCATGCATGGCAACCAAACTTGTTACATCTATTTATCTTCACGTAAACCAGAAGCCTATCGAAAATGAGTCATCTCGGACAATATTTTGCAGAGTTATGCCCCTTTTTACAAATAAAAATCCATTTATGATTTATTGTGATAATTTCAGAACCGTTCCATATACAACATCCTAACGTGATACAGTTGTTTCTCTTGACCTGAACTAGATGCCTGTCGAAAATGAGTCGTGTCAGAAAGTATTTTGCAGAGTTATGCCCCTTGTCTAATAAAATCCACTAATTCCTATGTTAAGTTTGCATATAATTTCTATATCATGTTTGTATACTATCACATTTATTTATTGATTGGATGACTGATTTATTGATTTATTCTCTTACACAATGCGAAGAATGCCTGCAAATCTGTTTTGAAAATGACACTAGATGCCTATCAAAAATGAGTTGTGTCAGAAAGTATGCCCCTTGTCTAACAAAATCCACTAATTCCAATGTTAAGTTTGCATATTATTTCTATATCATGTTAGTATACTATCACATTTATTTATTGATTGGATGACTGATTTATTGATTTATTTTCTTAGACAATGCAAAGAATGCTTGCAAATCTGTTTTGAAAATGACATACATGTGCCATTTAGTATACATGTACTTTATTTATCTAGCCATGTGTACTGTTGTTTTAGTGAGACATCGATACAGCTCTTTCAATTTATTCCAGAAACAAATTAATTTAAGGGGAGGAAAACTTTTCTTTTTTTTCAAAGAAAGTACACTTACAATACCAGGGGTAAATATTTCTTCCCACAAGCCAATCAATTGGTAGAGACACCCTTACATTATAATAGCTGGGGTTCAGAGCCGAGGGGTTTCGATAGCGCAGCTTCATGTTCTACTCGGCGTTCAACCTGCGCATCATTGTCTCTCAAGCGTGCTGCCATTTTTGCTTGGATGGTCTAAGCGTGTGACGTGACCCGGGCCTCGCCGCTCTCTAGTGGGGAAGGCAAAAATATAATACAAAACCTCTCGTAGCTGTGCTTGTTCTCCCGCTTCTCTAGCCTGGCAAGTGTGGACAGTCGTTTCGGTTCAGTTTCGGTTCGGTAGGCACAGCATCATCTTTCAGCAACACCACACACTGCAGTATGATGCCCGTGTATTGCGGAATATTGGCACACTACCACTATCAAATTATAACAGTATACAAAATATAAACCTACAGTCCCGACAGCTTCTCATACTTTAACGTACAGAGCAGAAATGAGTATGAGCCTGGCTGACGTCATGCAGCGATGCGCAAAATATGTTTTCGGCATTTCTGATTGGTTAAAATAGACGCAAGCTCTTGTAATGGCTGCACTTATGAATCTGTGCACAGGCTCCAGTTTTTGATGTTTCGATAGGAATAGATCGGCGGTAAAAAATCGCAAGAACTATTTGCTTACATTTTTGGATACGGGGGAGATAGATCTTTCATTCAGTTTATACATTAGTCACATGTTTTCTTCTCCTTTAAGATAGAAAAAAATAATTGTTTTACTGACTTATGAGTATTTATTGTTTTGCTCTTGTAGCTAACAATTTTAAATCGGGTACTAAACGTCAGAGGAATTTGTTCAACGACAGTGAAGATGATGGCTCGAATGCTTCGTCCGACTCTGATAAAGCAGTGAGTGATGAGAGCCCCAGTAGTAGCTCCGAGTCAGAGGACAGTGATAATGAGGATTATTTTAATCCATTCGCTAGTGGCTCTGACAGTGATGAAGGTAAAATATACAGTAGACTTTATTCCTGCAATTATTATTATTATTATCCCTCGGTCAAAATTTGGCCGACGGGTATTGTCTTCGTCCTGTACGTCCGTTCTTCTGTCTCTCGCAGCTTTCTCATTACCAAGATATCTTTAGAAGGACTTACCCTAGGCACACCAAACTTGCAGTGCACCTCCATATGCTCTTGACCCAGAACCCTTGAATGTGGACCCGATTGGATCGAAAATTTGGTGGCCATCTTTAATTTATGCGAAACCGTCACAGCTTTCTCGTTACCAAGATATCTCGAGAACGACTTACCCTAGGCACACCAGACTTGCAGTGCACATCCATATGCTCGTGACGCAGAACCCCATTGAATCTGGAACCGATTGGGTGGAAACTTTGGTGGTCCTCTTTAATTTATGCGAAACCGGTAATCTTGTGTATCTAGGATACCACTTCACTGTTTAGTGTGAAACTTGATATAGATCATCGATACATCAAGAAACTTTAAAGGAATGACCGAACCAGTTTTCCTGATTGGGTGGAAACCTTGGCGGCCATCTTTAATTTATGAAAAATCATTAATGATGTATATCTCTGATACCATTTAAGGATAGCTGTCCCCTTGGAGGCAGTTTTTGCACCGCCGTGACAATTTGTCTTCTGTATCAATAAATATACAAGATAACCACAATAAACTATATATTTTATGAAAGGGTACATCATAGGGATTCCAATGATATGATATGTATAACCGACGCTGCTACTGTGTAGAAAATATTCCAATTTTAAAATTTTTTGAAAAAAACCGTACTATTTTACGGTTATTTGTCTTAAAAGTTGAATAAGTAAAAAACTAAGCCGGACTTACAAAAAGTGAGATAAAGTTTACTAGATCACCTTATAAGTAACAAGCATGCCAAATTTCAAAAGCGTAGCATGGATACTTTTCGAGAAAGAAACGTTTAAATCTCGGTTCTGTAAAAAAAAGTGAAATCGGCCAAAATGTGTCCAGCTATACATCTGATGAATTAATCCTAATTTTTTGCTTGAATTTTATTATCAAATACAGTTTTAATCTGTCTTATGGGACCTACTCGAATTCCTGTTTATTTTGGATAACTAGTACACTAAGTTTATTCATTAAGGCGGTTTAAAATCCAATTTAAACTTAAAAAGACTTGCTAAAACTTGTTCAGCTGAGAAATGTTCACACCTATGCTGATCACTTCACGGTGGGTGTCTGAGCGAAGTGTTACTGTGTTGAGTACACTTTCATATGCATATTATAATTAGAAACAAAAATATGGATGTTTGCATGGTTTTGATCAAAAGGGGGTAGATTAATGTAAATGAGTAGGACTTCTAGATAATTAGCTTACCAAAATTGTGCGGAAATGAGTTTTGGAAAGGGAAATTTAACAGTAGCCAAGCCCATGCAAACTGCTGTTCTATTCTTATGACAGACTATTAGGGTGGCCAGTTCCTGCGAGTCAATTAACAATACAATACACTCTCGGGCAGCTATTAATGACTTACAATAGACAGTCGTGTGAAAGGTTAATCTCTTCCAAGCTGGATATCGGATCACCTGTAAGGCAATCTGTTTAATTCTTCCTGTGCCTGAAAAACTAAATTTTTAATCCTAATTTTGAAGAACTTCTAATTAGAATTTTCATTTCATTTTTTCAAGAAGAAAAAAAAAATGACCAATTTTGACCCTCTAAGGGGACAGCTATCCTTAAGTGTTCTATACGAAACTTGGTATACAGCATCAATGTATCAAGAGACTTGCAATGAATAATCACATCAGTTTCTCTGAGTGGTGGGAAGGATGGGCGGCCATCTTTAATTTATGCAAAATCATTAATGATCTCTGATGCCATTCAAGTGCTTGATGTAAAATTTGATATACATCATTGATGCATCGAGAGACTTACGATGAATGACAGAACTGGTTTCTCTGATTGGGCGGAAATATTGGCGACCATTTTTAATTATGCAAAATCATTAATGATCTATATCTAATACCGTTTTAGTGCTTCATATGAAACTATAAATTATCGATACATCAAGAAACTTACAATTAATGACAACCAGTTTCTCTGATTAGGTGGAAAACCTATACCTCTGGTAGTGTTCAAGTGTTTGATGCAAGATATTTTATACATCATCAATACATTAAGATACTAAAAATGAATGACAGAAACGTTTCCTGTGATTGGATGGAAACCATGGCAGCCATTTTCGTTGATGATCTGTATATCCTCATCTTTTCGAGCCAGTGTATCAATCGATAGGTTTTGACTGATACAGTGGCTTGGTTAGTTACCGATAGCAGTTCTGGATATAAATAGCTCGAGGGATATCCACTAAACCGAACCAATCAGTAAGCACGCTGAAACAGCTCATCAGGCCAATCCGCAGAGAGGATTGAGTTATGACTGGTTTGAATTTTGTCGCCGACCAGACTACCTTTGAAATTGACATCGGGTGTCAAGTGAAAACCGCAGGCTTCAGATACCAACGTGCTGGGGATGAAATATACGAAATTGTGTATCGACTTGAGAACTCACTCGAATCACCAAAAAGGTCCAGGTAAACCCTCTGCGAGGATTTAGGGATTATCTGGACATGTGCAGATGTATATCTTTTGATACTGTTGAAGTGTTCAGTATGATACCTGGTATACATCATTGATACATTAAGAGACAAGCAATGTCTGCCGGTTTTTCTGATTGGATGGAAACCTTAGGACCATTTCTAATTGCAAAATTTTTAATAATCTGTATATTTGTCTCTTGACTGCTTGGTGTTTCTGATGTCTTCAAGGTACTACAGTTCAAATTGAATACATTATGAATGACTGGCACACAGAGCTGAAGGGTTTTCAGATCCGCAGCTTCATATAAAAATTATTATTGATTCCTCTGATTGATACCTGTACTGTTGGTATTTCATCTGACTGTGTCTATATGTCCAAGGAGAAAATTTATCCATTCATAACTGCTCTCAATGGGCATGTTGTGGGTTACAGTGCAGTGGCAAAGAAATTAGAACTCTTCTGTCTGGGGTGATAAATTTGGTCCACACACAGAGGTTTTCTCTAGGCCAGAATGCCAGTCCGTTATCATAATGACTGGTTTCAATTCTGTGGCAAAAATGTACTATATTTGGAGATATGGTTCATGCCACTGAAGGTGCCACTTTTCAACGTGACTTGACATGTTAGTGAATGGAATAATGGCCGACCACTTGCCCATTTGCCACTATTGGAAATCTCGTAAATTCACGTCACTTCTTCCTACATGACCGATATGCCTGAATTTGGACCAATCTGAATTTAGCGTGTTAGTTTCACAATTTGAACAACGGGAAAGTGTTTTCATCACTTCCTATGCAGTCTGGCATGTGTCATGCGAGACGGCTATTTGTGACTTCGTATATTTATAGTTCCACCATTTTTACCATCTCAAAACTGGTGCATTCAAATGTAATGTTGATCGTTTCAGATCCTTGGTTAAAAAAGTCCAAGATCAAGAGTAAGGAGAAGAAGAACAAAGCGAACAAGAAAAAGAAGAAAAAGAAACCAAAAGAGAAGAAGAAAGACAGTTTGGATGAGGAGTTCGACAAAGCTCTGGCAGCAGCTGGTTTGCTCAAGCCCAACAATGCATCGTTCAATAACAATCTCCATACCACCAGTAGCTCGTTCAATGAGAACATCAACTCTAATTCCACAAGTGCAATGAACAACGTTACCTCAGGTCAGTCGGCTATTCCAAGTCCAGGTAAAGCCCGGTCCACACAAGAGTTATCCCCTAAGCAAACGGCCTCAATTGTCCGTTAGCCCAGGGGCTAGCTGTCATGTGGTTTCAGCGCACACGTTGAGCAGAAGGTTCACAAAATTGATTTAAGTGTGATCTTTCATTTGACTGGGTTCGCGTTAAAATAGCCATTTTGTGCAGTCCTAAATGGAAATCACGTGAAAATAAGATGCGTTTCATTGGCCGGTCGAATAAAACGGCTGAACTGTTAGCTTACGTTCGCCGCACACGTTAAAGATTTCACCTCGCGAGACAGAATTATCATACAAGTTTCATATTATTCTCCCGGCCTCCCGAGGCGAAAACTCACCAAAAACTGCCTGCACACGAGAGCTTGCCCCTGAGCTAACAGGCAATTTAGACCGTTTGCTCAGGGAATAGCTCTCATGTGTGCCAGGCTTCACAGATATATATGTCTCCATGCGAACCCCCCCCCCCCCCCAAAAATAGTGGTGCAGTCCACGTAGGTCTGATGATTGAGATATTTCTGTAGAAACTGCCAATCAGACATTCATCTTTCCACTGGATTTAGATACTTGCAATTTCATGCAATGCTGACAGTATTGAAGTGGCAGTGGGGCAATTCCCAAGACTATACCTCTACTAAAGTCACTAGGGAATTTAATTGGGTAAAATAGTGTGACGCTTCAGATGTCTTTGCTCTCCAAATCACTGAAGTTCCCAAGTTTCCACCTGTTTTGAGTGAAATTCAGAAGTTGGTAGATGAACTTGACTCGGTGTTCATTCTTGTGAGTTTCATGAATATTCATGGAGCTGGTTCGCAAGAATAGAAGTACTCGATATCCATAAAAACTGGGCTCACTGGAACCATTTGTAGGTTTAACTGGGAGCAGTTTCGGTTCAAAAGAATACATTAACACATATCAAATAAGATGGGGTCCAGATGCAGTCAACGTGGCAGTATTTTTGTCCCCCGACGCCCGAAGGGCTAAAGGGGGACTATAGTATTGGGGTCCGTCCGTCCGTCCGACTTTGTTTCCGGACAATAACTGAATGGATTCTTTTCAAATTTGGTTTGTGGGTACCCCGCCTCAAGATTTCGCTGGGGATTGTTTTTCGCTCCGAGCCGCCACGTTGGGGCAAAGTTAAAATTTTGTTTCCGGACAATAAGTTCCGAAAAACTGAACGGATTCTTTTCAGATTTGGTTTGTGGGTACCCTGCCTCAAGATGTCGCTGGGGATTGTTTTTCGCACCAGTTCCCTCATAGGTGGCGCCACCTGGGGTCAAAAGTTAAAATTTTGTTTCTGGACAATAACTTTAGAAAAACTGAACGGATTCTTTTCGAATTTGGTTTGTGGGTACCCCGCCTCAAGATCTCGCTTTGGATTGTTTTTCGCACCGATCCGCCTGTAGGTGGCTCCACCTGGGGGCAATTTAAAATTCTGTTTCTGGACAATTACTTTTGGAAAACTAAATGGATTCTTTTCAAATTTGATGTATGGGTACCTCGCCTCAATATCTTGCTTGGGATTGTTTTTGACGCCACTTCACCTATAGGTGGCGCCTCCTGGGGACCAAAGTTAAAGTTTCGTTTCCAGACAATAACTTTTGGAAAACTGAACTTTTTTTTCTCAAATTTGGTATGTGGGTACCTCACCTCAAAATTTTACTTGGGATTGTTTTTCATGCCAATCTGCCTATAGGTGGCGGCACCTGCAGGCCAAGTTAAAAAAATTTCATACAATATCTTCTGAAATCCTGGCCGCATTAGGAAAAATTCAGTAATTGTGGGTACCTTGCCACTGGATCTCACTTGGGATTGCTCTGCATGCTGGATACTAAAAGTTACGGTTCCAAGTCAAATCAATTGTTTCAATGTCGGGGGACTTGAACCCCTCAGGTTTTCAATATTTTATTGAAAATATGAATAAAAATGGTTCAGCGGCAATTAAAAAATCCTTCAGTTAAACCTGAGAAACAAGACTTAGTTTTACATTTCTTGTGAACCTTGACAGTTCAGTTCAACATAATTATGTCTATTATCGGTTGCATGTTTTTATCATTTGGCTATTGCCATTATTCTAACAGAAACTTCTGTACGAAAAGTTTTCATGATTGTACCTGCATTATATTTATGTTGACTAAATGTCTCTTTATCAAGCAGCAGATGCCATTGATCAAGCGTGTTCCATGAAGAGTGAGTTACTGGAGAGGTTGGAAGCAATGGGAGAACGGTTACCCCCTAATACTCTGGATCACCTCATTGATGAACTGGGTGGCACAGAAAATGTAGCAGAGGTCTGTCGTTATCATATATCTATATCTATTCTCTTAGATGGATCTTAAGTGAAGTCATGCTCACTATACCAGGGTAGCCTTTTCAAAGCGAAGAAACCCGAATACATTTAGCTACATTAGAGCCCTGACCCCACAAGACCAGTGAGTTCAACCAATCCACAAGGCAGTATGCATGCTAGAGTGTTACAGTAACATGGATCACCAAGTTCAATTCAATATGATCGACGGACTGCAAGTTGACTTTAGCAAGAAGTTTACACCACTACCATATAGGATATTTATTCAACAATCATCACAATAATGTTGGTGTCAATTATTGATAGAATCAATAGACCATTATGGAGAAATATGCTATAGTTATCAACTAGAGTTGGTAAACATGTCCACACATCCCAATGTACAAACTATACAAGCTTGTACATAGAGGCAGTGGGCGTGAGAACTCCTATTTGTGATAAATTTGATGTCGATCTGGAATAAAATTACATGTGAATCTTAATGAGCTTACTGTCATATCAATCATTATATCATAAATAGCTTAGCAGGGTCACTTAGGCTTATTATTTTGAGAAAGAGCAGTTTTATGAGAACCAGAAATATATTCAGGTCTGTTTTCAATACATGATGATTACAATCGGTTGATTCAGAAACCAACAATCAACAGCCTTCCACTGTAGTTTACACAGTCTAGAGAAATCTCCTTATGATCCACAGATGACGGGTAGAAAAGGGCGAGTAGTAACCAACGATGAGGGAGGTATTAGTTATGAATCTCGCAGTGAAATGGACGTACCGTTAGAGATCCTCAACCTGACTGAAAAACAACGCTTCATGGATGGTGACAAGGTATACTAATATATAGCCAAGTGTTTGCAGCAATGCACTGTTCATAGATGCATGCACTTTCCTTCCCTTTTGGAAAGAACTGGCACATTACCCGTGGAGTGATTGTGTCACCCCCCTACACCTTCCTATCCCCGGTTACTGGGCACCATTTCTAAGATTATATCATTAACCAGTGGCATTTACCCGGTGTCGTGAACCAGTGACATGGACAGATGTTACTCCATACACCTCTCCTCTCTCCCCTCCCCCAACTACAGTAACAGGCATTTCTAAGATCACATAATTACCCAGCGGCATGGACCCAGTGACATGGATGAATCTTACCTCTCTACACCTTTCTCTCTCCCCCCCCCAATCAATGGGCATCATTTCTAAAATTGTGTCCAGCTGCACTTACCCAGTGCCAAGGACGGACACATGCACGGACACCTCTGCTCTATTATATATGAAGATCATATCAATCACTTAGATGCATTAATTTCCATTATAACGTTGTACTGTGATGTTGTGGAACAATGGGATTAACATTCTCATTACAACGTTGTATTGTGATGTTATGCAACAATCAGATTAACACTGCCATTACAAACTCAGATTTTCTTTACAGCATTGTTCTGTGACATTATGCAACAATTAGTGACCTTATTGATGGATGACTCCTTGTTTAGTATAGATTGTTTGGGTCATAACTTCCACTATGGTTGTTTCTATTGTCAACATATTGTATGCCTTTTACAGCACAACTCCGGAATATGGAACATTAGTTCAGTTCTGTGTTGTTGATCATAAAGCACAAGGTTAATGCAATGTTAGATTGTAAAACCATGGAACATTTATATTTTGATGACTGGCATGTGACTAGCTTCTAGTCGGTCAAAAATAAAATTATGAGCTGGAGTTTTCAATAGAGTTATAAATAATTCAAGATTTATCAACCAAAATATATACTCTCAATATTTATCTTCCCTGGTCTCTTTGACAGTGTATAGCTATAATATCTGAGGCTGCCAGTTCAGGAATATCCCTGCAGGCAGACAGACGAGCCCTGAACCAGAAAAAGAGAGTGCACATTACACTGGAGTTACCCTGGAGTGCTGATAGAGCTATACAACAGTTTGGTATGTATATTGAGCTGTAAATCAGTTTATTATGTATATTCAGCTATACAACAGTTTGGTATGTATATTGAGCTATACAACAAATTGGTATGTATATTGAGCTATACAACAGTTTGGTGTGTATATTGAGCTATACAACAAATTGGTATGTATATTGAGCTATACAACAGTTTATATGTATATTGAGCTATACAACAGTTTAGTATGTATATTGAGCTATACAACAAATTGGTATGTATATTGAGCTATACAACAGTTTAGTATGTATATTGAGCTATACAACAGTTTGGTATGTATATTGAGCTATACAACAAATTGGTATGTTTATCATGCTTGATTTGATGCCTGAATACTAAATTTGTTTGGAGTAATTCAAAATCTTGAGACTGGACGAGGTCGGAATAACAAAACTACAAAATGTTCAAATTATTCAATAGTAATAATTTTTGAGAGAATAAATTAGGTACCGTATCATCATGTAGTATGTTGTGATAACGGAAAGTGTAAAGAATGCTGAATTAATATTTGAATGAGAAATATTATCATTAACTCAAGCCATCTGACTTCCATCGCAGGTCGAACTCATCGGTCCAACCAGGTCAGTGCTCCAGAATACGTGTTCATGATTTCCGAGTTGGCCGGTGAGAGGAGATTTGCGTCAACAGTGGCCAAACGTCTGGAAAGCCTGGTATGACAAAATATTTCACTGGCAAGAATTGATTATGTCCCAGCATTCTTTAAGTTCAATTATTGTGTTTGAAGACCTTATTAGGCATTCCTAGGGATCCATTATGTTTTTGTCGGTTTCTTCTTCAGCTTCTTTTTTCAATTTTCTGTTCTTTCAGGCAACTTTTGAATGCCTTTGTCAATCAACTTCAAATTCGCTGTGCATATTTCTAGGGGAAAACACCTATTGTTTTGAGAGTTCTCCCCGAAACTGGAAACTGTTTTTGTTCTTCTACAGGTCACAGAGGTCAGAGTGAATAGCAGTACGTGACAATCTCTCGTAAACACAAAATCTGATGGGCAAATAAAGCTAAAGCCTTGATATTTGGCACAATGCTGCCTTATTGGGGCCTTTCACTCAGGACTAACCTTGACATATTTTAAAGGTCACGGCCTCTAGGTCAAGTTCATTCAGGACTGACCTTGACCTATTTTCAAATGTCCGAGGTGTTAAAATTTGTATAGCATTGTGAACACAATATACCAATAACAAAGACAGCTAGAGACTGGATATTTGGCACAATGTATCCTTATGAAGGCCTCTAAGTGAAGTTCACTCCATACTGGCTTTGACCTATTTTCAAAGATCGCATATGTGAATAGTGGTCTTATTTGTATGTGAACACAATATTTAATGGATATCTTGACTTAGAATCTTCATGTTTGGCACATTGCTCATTTACAAGAGCCTTTCTTGTGTTTGGAGTTTTTCATATGAGTATGTCCACCATGCACCAATAAGTATTTGATACAGTAACAAATATCAGTGATTGGTCTACCCTGGTGTGTTGAGCCATGCAGTTCCCAGATTTGCTGATATTTCTTTTCCAGAAACAAGGAAAGAGTTCATTGAATATATCTCCACAAAATTTCCTAAAAAAGAAGAATTAAAAAAAAAGATGCCCATCCACCTCAATTATTGACTTTAAATATGCAAAGATATTTCTTAAATTATTAGTGTTTAAAACTGTCAGGAATGTATCAGAAATTTTAATTATGTAATATCTTGTTGATCAAAGTAACCTATAAAAAATGTGAATGTGGTTGATATTTACAGGGTGCCCTGACTCATGGGGACAGGAGAGCCACAGAAACCAGAGATCTCAGTCGATTTAACTTCGACAACAAGGTAAGGAAATTGAGTTCAAAATGGTGTGGTTCTGATACATGTTTGTCATGATGCTGATGGCATGAAAGCTAGACTTTTATTTCATATTAATGTAAAAATTCTTTCCATGCTTGAGTTATAATACCTCTCATAAAGCTCCAGTATTTTGAAGAACAATTTAGTTAAACAATTGAGAAGTCGAAGTATACTCCATGTAGAAATATTGTTGGAAATGACAAAAATCTGGACAGGGTTAGCAGTTGTAACGATTGATCAGTAGTTAGACATGACTGTAGCGGTGGTAATAATTGCTGATTGTTATATGTTGTAGTATGGTAGAACAGCGCTGGAGGCCGTGATGAAGGCTGTGATGAGAATTGAGCCCCCACTTGTGCCTCTCCCCGATTATAATGGTAATTTCATGGATGGTATGTACATTGCTCTTCTATTCCTCTTCCTTGAAGGCTTACTGATCTGTAAACAAAGGTGCAACGATGTATTATTCATTCTCAGTAGAATTGATAAGCTTCACATAGTTGATGAAAAAAATATGGAGAAGAAATCCAGAAAGTCTTGTCTTCTGTTCAGGGATTCATAGAAGTCCAAATTTTACGAACCGAAATCCGAGTTAAAATAAAATTTATCTGCATTTTTTCTCCCTAAAGTTGAATATATAAATTTTTTACAAACCAGGGTCATTTTTTCCCCCAAAGTTGAGTATATAATTTTTTTTACAAACCGGGGTAAATGCTACCTTCTATGAACCTTGTCTACTGTTACCAATTCATGTATTTTTAACCTTTTGTGTAATTAAAATCATTTTGTGTCGCTGATTGCGTTTACTCATTTCCATCAGTATGTTGTCAGAAAGAAACGATGAAACACAAAATCATACTGGTTTATAAAATAGTTACACGATGATTGTATTGGATTACACAAATAATAGGAGTCTTGATGATGATATTGTTTTGATAGAATATTGTTAACAAAATAAAGAAGGGGAAAAAACGACAAACTTCAAAAACGCTTGCAAGCAACCGGCTATGTCGTCGCAGGAGAGGGACTCTCGGCCTCAGGCGATTTTTTAAAATTAGCATAGGGAATGGTGCTCTGTCAGAGCAGTTGAGAAGTAAATGTTTCTAGTCCTAAATAAGACAGGAAACTGGAAAAGATACACAAATTTGAAATGAGAAAGGTCAAGATCAGAGATTTGTTAGAATACAAGAATCAAATCAGGCATCACCAGAGAACCATTCTCTATGGATGTATTTATTTGGCATTCAACTTCAAGGTGCCTCATCAATAATAATCAATAATCAATGAACAATAAAGCACACACACAAAAAAAAAATAAACAACTAGTTATAAATTACTAAATTTAAAACACAACAATGATTTTATAATCGATTTCTTAGTGATAACCGATAATAAAATCATTGTGTTTTAAATTTAGTAATTTTTCTCTTAATAAATCCATAATTTTTTTCTTCTTTTTGAGGTAGAAACTAATGACTGAACTGAACAAATTATGCAATGTTGTTTAGGCTGGATATATAAAACGTGCAGTATAATATGCCTCCAATCTCAATGGAATTCCAAGACCAGCAGATGAGTGAAAACGGATACCATGGGAATTTGTGTCAACTGTTACAACGTATGGTCAATTAGGCTAAAAAAACATTACTCAGGAATCTCCATTTTAGTACTAGATTGAAGTGTACGCGTACTGTTAACTTCAGATTAGCTACTAGCCATATTATATCTCATAGTAGATCTAATAGACTGATTACGTACGAGCGAGCGCACACGTGTGTGATCTAATTAAAATATTTTTTGGAAGCTGACGTTTTAGAACAACAACAACCGAACGCCAACAAAAGATTTACCTTCATTGGACCTCTGGCGCTTCTGTGAGAAGAAGTTTTTCAAAGTTGCTTGGTGCTTCATGACAATGATTTATAAAATACATCTCAAGTGATATTCGTGGCTCGGGAAAACTTCGTAGCAGACGAAATAGCAACCTCCATTCTCCGATCAAATGATTTGCTTCCATCATGCATCGTGGCATACACAGCTCGCCCGACGCGAGATTCTGGGATTTCGGTAGCCTTCCGCAAATCCACCGGCTAACAACGATCAGCATGATCACGAGTGTTCCCGAATATTTCTAACAATTTACGGCAGATGTTGAGAAGCGTGGCGTAGACCAGGGAAAACATTGCGGAGCTACCTGGAAACGTATAATGCCGACATATTTTTGCAAGTACCAATAAAGTTACTAACATTTTCGAGTGCTGGGCGCATCATTTTTTTTGCTTTAGTGCCGGGCGGCTGGAATTAGTACCGGGCACTCCCGCCCAGCGTGGGCAGAACTGTTTACATTTGACGTTCTTGTTGCTGCTGACAGATTCACATTTGCTACCGTGACCATTCGGGGAGCAGGAGTCCCCCATAATACATTGCACTGGACAGGATCCGGTCAAGTTCACAAGATGAGAAAAATTAAAATACTATTGTTGTTGCTTCGACACATATCTCCTCTGAAAATATATTCCATGCAGTATGCGTACACATTAAAATAGTAACGAACGCCGACTTCACGAGAAAGGACTCGACTGCGAGAGTGTTGAAAACTGGAGTCTGCATAAACCCAGAACCGGAACCTGTCCAGCGAGAGCGGAACGAGATTTGCAACGTCTGCTCGGCGAATGGTGTACATTTGAGTTTTACCAGATGATTTCCCGACAACCGGGTATCAAAATTTCGAATTTACGAAGCCTGAAAATTTAGTTTCCGAAGCTTGAAAATTCAGTTTCCAACACACAAATTGAGTATAAATATTTTATTGAAAAATAATGATTTTTTACTCAAAAAAAAAAGAGTTTTGAACTGAAAAATTTACTTTTTAAATTCAATCTACGAACCGAAATTCGGTACGTAGAACTGACGTGAATGAATCCCTGCTGTTTCATAAAATTGAAAACACTTTTGACTTCAACTGTCAGTGATAGGAATATCAAACCCGAATTGTGAGTCTCACTCAGTTACAAAGTTTACAGTATTTGCGTAAAAAGGAGTTCCGTCACATCAAGAACAGGTGGAAGTATGTGATATAGAAGACATTCCTTCCCCAGTAGGCATCAATTGATTTTCATTTAAATTTCAGATGCTCAAAAAAGTTTGATAGGGGTCGGTATGGTTGTCATTGATGACAAGATTCAAATTCCTGTATTGGAGAAAGGTCAGTCACTTTCATAAGTACTTCAACATTTCGTCTAGCTTTGTTACATTAATATCAATGATAATCAAAGTCTTTTTTTTGCCTTTATTACATTATATATAATGTATTGTAACTAATGATTAGTGTTGAGTACACTTGTCCAGATGGAGTTATTCATCTATTAGAATAGTAGTAATAACCATGCACTGAACTCCAATGTACCGTCATCGCTTATCTTTTTACAGTGGTTTTCAAACACTGCCTATTTGAATGCCCGACATTGTCTGGGGGCTTTAAACAGCTGTTTTGTTTTTGTTTCGCAAAAGATTACAACAACATCAGTAAGTTTCTGAACCGAATACTTGGAATGGAGGTAGAGCTGCAGAATGCTCTCTTCAAGTTTTTCTCTGAGACTCTGACCTACATCGTATTGGACGCCAAGCGGACTGGTCGCTGGGATATGGGTATATTGGGTAAGACCTTTGAAATCCTTTTCGACCAAGAAAATTGAAGTTGTTGACTCAATGATAAGACCAGTATATAATATATTCAGGACCAGTCAGAAGGAATGTTGAGGGAACATCAACCTTGTTTTGAAAAATAATTTTCGCTCACTTGAGTGGTATAGTCAATTCAAATTTATGAGAATCTTCAGCATATTCAAACTAGATTAATTGTGCTTGATTAATCTGCTATGTTTATCTGTCTGTGTATTTAATAGTGAATTGCTGCAGGAGATAAAGTACATTGTGAGAAATATTATCCTCTGTCCGAGATTCAAGGAATCATCTAATGTGCTTCAACAGAGCCATTAACAAAAACAGATAAACCACATAAAGTATCAATTAGAATTGATTGACTCCGTTTTTGAAGTGTCTCTCAACATCTCTGGTGGTTTCAGATTTGGGATCTGGAGGAGAATGTGTGCGGAAAGTTGAAACTAAGAAATTCCTGGGAAACCTTGCTCAGGGCACTGCCAAGACAGAACTCTATACAGTAAGTCATCACTGTTCTAAGCATTGACTTTTTTTGGACTCTGAAAGTTTTCTGGCTTAATCTTTTTGGTGTAGGCTGCTAAGATACTTCTACCTGGAGCATAATTCTGTTGGACAACATGATCTGACTAAATCTTCAGCGAAAACACAGGAAGCAGTGTTTTTTGTTGCAAAATCTGATTTCTATGCTTCTGATTTCATTCCAAACATTTAAATTTTATCCTTTTCATTAGGGGGGTGAGGCTTTGATATGCCCATCATAAGATGAGGGGCGTAAAATGCGATAGCGATTTATGTCTGTTAACGTTTGCTTGTCTGTGCAATATCTCCAGGTCATGGATTATTGGTATACCTTACCACAGGCCCGCAAAACAAGAGTGTTATTTGCGCTGAAAACTTACCTCACTTCCACTCTTTGCATTTCTTGTTTCACATGAAATCATCTAGTAAGAATTTTGAATAACACAGTTCTCTCCCCTGCTAGTCACCTGACTGCTCACTTACCCATAATTCCTTCTTCTTATTTCCTACTGCGCGTGGGTCAGGAAGTAAAATTGTCAGCTCCGTGAAAATTGCCTATTTCTAGCGAAATCACTTGCAGTTGGATTACCTCAGACGTCTGATATTCTTCAAGAAGTCCTTTGGGAAATATTCTATACGTTATCAGTGAAATTATGGCTCATAAAATGTCTCAAATGTCATGTATGTCTTGTGGTGGTGACAAGCCTGTATATGACCTTCACTCCATGTGTCCCCAATGTCGCCAGGGAAGAGTATGTACCTGGGACACGGCCTGTGAGGAATGTATTGTGTGGGCGCCCGGCATATTTCAAGTATATCTGGCCGGGTCACTGGCAGCTATTGAGGAAAATAAAGCCGTTATGTCTACCAATCTCATCAATGAGACGTATGTAGCTATGTCTCCACGAACCAGCGTGGTCGAGGAGACTAGGGGGTTTGTTAGTTCGCCAGCTCGGTCTACTCTACTCAGTTTGTTGAACGTAAATAAAGATAAACAAACGCCCCCTCCCACGATTCTTCCATTTCAGACCAGGCGAAGGGTCAATCAGGTAAGAAACCGACCCGGGTTGTACAGGTGGAAGGGACAATCGAAGATGTGGAATCCGGCACTACTACGACTGTGGAGGTCGAGCTTCCGATCGAGCGGACGCCTGGATACGGCGATGAAGGGAAATCGGTAACGGAGCCAGGCTTAGCGTGGGAAAGCCAGTCAATTCCGATCTCTCGATCGGATTCGACTTATGACTATGAAAACTTGGGCAATACTAGTGAGGCGCCTAACGTTAAATTTCATTTGGTTCCGGGATTGGGAGATTGCCTTCCTCAACCCTGTTGAGGCCTGGACTTTCCGGTCGTTCTGTAACATCTACTAACACTGGAACGACTGGTTTGTCTGACTTCTCTCAATCTGCTTCCGGTTTCTCTGGTGGCCTTCCTCGTCCCCCTGCCGAGACGTTTGTCACTACGAGCCTTCTGGGCCACCAGAGATTGAGGTTCCCACAACAACGGCAGTATGGTATGTATGCAGGTACCTATGATATGCCAAATTTTTTACCTGCCTCTGAGACGCGGTATAGAGACCCCTCTCAAGTAGGTCAAATTATGCGGCATCCGGTTGCTAGTTTGACTTCGCCCTTGCGTGGCTTAGCTCAAATTTCTGCTTCCGGTGGTATTCGAGGTACGGGACCGGCTATGCTACGTATGATGCGTCCTCCTATACGTGCTTCCGGTTTACGACCTCGTATGCCAGTTCACCGACCTTTACAGTGGCCGTGCTCACGGTCATATGTAAGGTCCCTGAGTGTGAACGCACCCCGTCAGGCCCAGCTTCCGGTGCACTCTCAAGTGACGGATCCTACGTTGGCTGCTATTCTGCGCGGAATGGAACAGCAACGTGAGGAGATGAAGGAACTGAGAGAGATTATGACCAGTCAAATAAGGAGCGGTATGCCGCCGCATCCGGTTTTGTCTGAACAGTCTACGCAACCGGAAGCAAGATTGACGGGGACTATCCCTTCCATTACTCCTCGTTGGCAGGAAGCCCCGGAAGCTATGGAAGTGGATAGGGACCAGTATGGTAGCTCGGAATTTAATGAACCTACCAATACTGATCCAGATACTAGGAAATATTACGATTTAATTTCCGGTATCTATGACTTGATTCCTGACATGCAGCTTCCGGTCCCACATGCGGGGGATATCGAAACTTGAGTCGGGAGAGTCAAATCGGGTTACGAGGTCGGTTTCCACGCTTCCGGCCTCAACTGCTATACGGTAAGTTCCCTAAGTATTCGCGACCCTAAGTAAATTCGAAAACGGGCATTTTTCGCCAGGTCACGTGACACTGTTCCCTAAGTAATCGAAAACGGCCCATTCGTGAAAAACCGCGGTCCTAACTATTCGAAAGTCCCCCATTTATGTGGTCGCGAGATTGATAATATTGTGGGCTTATGTAGTTGTGGGATGGGAAAAACATCCGCATCAACGAGTTCGAGAGCGTGTCAAAAGTTTTCACGTTCAAACTGAAAGAATGCGTCAGAAAATGAACCCGTACTCGTTCTTTTTCTCCCAGCAAACGAACGTCAGGCAGTCGGAAAATGAACACTATCCCGTCAGAAAAAGGAGCGTCAGAAAAAGAACGTTCTTATTCGAGCGTTCAAATTAGACAGAGGCGTGGGATATTATGAAATACCAACCCGGTTATGAACAATCTCCTATAAAGCGCCGCTCAATAGCCGTTTTACTCTCTTTCAAACCTATTTACAATATTTTCAGCTTGTTATATCCTAAAGAAGAGAGTCCTAAATATATTTTAGAGGGTTTTACGAAACCAATCGCCACGACAGCGTCAGAAAATGAATATACGAAAGTGAACATCCTTTTTTTTCGTCAAAATTCGATGACGGGACTTAGCATAGCTCCCATATCCATTCCCAATAAAAATGGATACATCTGTTATTTGAAAGCAATTATAGCAAGGTTAATACGCAGTTTACTTAAAGGGTTTTGAAAATATTGGTGTTTACACAGCTGTGTGATAGAATGATTTGCTGACATCCATGGAAAGATTGAAAGAATGAGCCAGGGATTATCAGCGACTTTTATTCTTCAGAACGTCCCCATATGAACCTCTTTTAGCTGGCAAATTCCCATGCAGTTCGTGATGCCAAGCAGAGATAAACCCCTTTTTCACCCCATATGCAGGACTTGTCCATTGATATGTAAATGTATCCAATATTGCAGCCCGGTTTTGGCACAAGGCCAAAAGTACTGAGAGTTCAAGAGAGGAAGTGCTTTGATCCTGCCTGGAATGGAGACATTTAAGACTACACGAATCATCAGAGTCCAGAGAAAACTATTAATTTTCACAGCGACTAGCAGATTTACCATAGATTGTGTGCACAAAGAGGCTCAATGGGGATATTCAGGTTGACCAGCATCAATGTCTAAGACATCTCCCGATAGCTCAAATGAAATACCAGCTGCTTCCGTGCTGAAGTAAAAAAATGTACAGGAGACTTCTAGCAAATCTGAAGAAATGAAATACTGGCTCCCTCGACTCACATGACATTGGAGTTTTTTTATTGATACTTCAGGAAATCCCACAATATTTGCATATAAAATTAAATATTTTAGCCGTTTTACATAATCATCGGATAAATGTTGGAAGATATTCATTTCAATTAACAATTAACTCATTCAGTACCGAGCTTCATTTCTGGCCTCCGTACCAGTAGCTCCACAGCTAAGTCTCAATGCGTGCAGTGCACGAACATCCATCACAGAAACTGTCGATCAAAAGTTCATTTCAAAAATATTTTGTTTATGAAAGTGAATAAAATTTGAAACTTTATATCTCCATGAAATACACAAACATCAGAAATTGTGTTTGTGTTTATATTTTTATAATTATACATGAAATTATGCATGCAAATTTCATGAAAACATGTTTTTATCTGTTTGAAAAAATGCTTCAACAAAAATAACATCGAAATTGTCATGGTCTGGTTTCAGATGTACGTAATCTCTGGCTGGTAAAATTTATAGCTGATTGTAGTATACATTCCTTGGATAAAGATGATAATTTCCATAATTTATTTCATCCACATATTACTTATAAATTAAAGTTTTGATCTGGTAGTAATTTTCGTTGATAGTGATGATATTACACGCAAAATAATGAAGTAGAAGTTTTTTTCCTCGTCTGATTCAATCGCATCCATGCTCCGTTTCCCTGAACCGATTTCAATGAATGACGTACCATTGTAAAGCCCATTCATTCAGCTTTCTTCTCGTAGTACAATCACCATCGGATGGCCAGTGAAACGAAAGATTTGATTGGATTGAAAAAGGATGTTCAGAAACGATCTTTCTGATAAGCCCGCTGCTTTGGGCAAGTGGATTGGATAAGAGCGTTCCCATGACGAAGGCGAGCCAATCGGGCTGCGTCATTCACTGCGGGTTTCGTTTGGAGAAATCAAAACAGAAAAGATGGAGCGAAATTCTGACAAGTTGGTGTCGGACAATAGCAGAATATTTGGGAAATAAATTTACCAAACGTATACGATCGTAGGAATTCTCAACAATGGATATATACCTGTACCTTGACAGAAAATTTGACAGAAAATATCTCGTGAATTCGTCAGATTTCTCCAGGAATCGGATGCCACTTCAAGGTATTTGAACATTTGCAAATGTCGGCCAAAACTGCGCGATTTTCTCACAGATCTCTTCTCGGAATATAGTTTTATTTCGTTATATTTTTCATTCAATACGAAAATGCTTTATATATAATCGGATAGATAGCGATCTTATCTTTCGATATATGTATGGTTTACGTGATATTTCTTCCTGAATAGACCACGAAAATAAGAATTCCAACAGCAGTGTATACGGCCGACTTCATTTTGGAAATTTTCGTGATTTTATTTTTTATCTGCGTTTTCAAACAACGATCTTGAAATAATTTTTCTGTTCGTCAAATCCAAATTTCGGAAATTGTTACGCGAGAAAATAAGCTTCGTAAACATATAGGCCTTTAATTACATTTGACAATGTTTAGATATGAAAATTCTATTTTCCCACGACAGTTATGTTTTGCGCCATATGGCGTCTATGGGGTTGAGGAGGCCCAGATCTGTGACGCCAAATGGCGCTTACGGTACCGAATGAGTTAAACAAGGTTATCTTATGAAGAGAGGCATCGCCTGCTCTAGGGTACAGTTACGCAGTGTGCATACGCCTCCTTGTTAGGCCCCATGCAAGCGGAAATGTACAGGCTATTAATAGACACAAAGGCTTGATTCAATTATTACTTTGGGGAACATATGGGGGTTACGCGTTCACGATTGATAACACAACAAAGCAGTGGATAAAACATTCCAATTAGCAAACAATGTAATGTTGTACGAATAATCAGTTTTTCTTTGATAGACATTTTAGAAGTTGGGGACTAGTAACCAAACGAACTGTTACCAACGTAACCAAACGAACTGTTACCAACTGGGCCGTCCGGACGGTATGGCAGCCCGTTCCTACACTCGTGAAACGGGCATAACATGCCGCTCTTCTCGTCACGCTAACCTGCCTGTTCGCAGTGTGCCCCAAAGTCGAGAAGCTCCGTCAATATGGGGACTCTAAATTTACGAAAACGTCCGTTTTCTTAAACTGACCTGCACAAAGTATTCGGAAGTGGTCAGTTTTTACCCCTCGGCCAATTTTGGCCATGGGGTATTGTCGTCGTCTTGTACGTCCGTCTGTCCGTACGTCCGTACGTCCGTACGTCTGTACGTGAGCGAGATAGCCGGAGAACCGTTCCACTGAAGAATTCCAAATTTGGTATGCTTATTTACCTAGTCAAGGACCAGAAGCCTATTTAATTGGGACCTGATTGGGTGAAAACTTTGTCGGCCATCTTTAATTTTATGCGAAATGGATAATGATCCATATCTCGGAAACCATTGAACTGTTCAATACGAAAGTTGGTATACATCATCGATACATCAAGCAACTTTCAATGAATTACCAAACCGGCTTTTCTGATTGGGTGGAAATCCTGGAGGCCATCTTTAATTTATGCGAAATCGATAATGATACATATCTCTGTTACCATTCAGTTGTTTTATATGAAAGTTGGTATACATCATCGATACATCCAGATACTTTGCATCGAGATCTGATTGACCGAACACCTTGGCGGCCATCTTTAATTTATGCAAAAACTTTAATGATATATATCTCTGATCCAATTTAAGTGTTCTATACCAAATTTGGTATACAGCATCGATGTAACAACTGACTTGCAATGAATAACCCCATCAGTTCCTCTGAGTGGGGGGAAGGATGGGCGGCCATCTTTAATTTATGCAAAATCATTAATGATCTCGTTCTCTGATACCGTTCAAGTGCTTGATGTAAAATTTGGTATACATCATCGATGCATCAAGAGACTTACGATAAATGACTGTTCTGGTATCCCTGATTGGGTGGAAACCTTGGTGGCCATCTTTAATTTATGCAAAATCTTTAATAATGTATACCTCTGATACCATTTCAGTGTTCTATACGAAACTTGGTATACAGCATCAATGTATCAAGAGACTTTCAATGAATAACCACATCAGTTCCTCTGAGTGGCGGGAAGGATGGGCGGCCATCTTTCATTTATGCGAAATCATTAATGATCTCTATCTCTGATACCATTCAAATGCTCGTTGTAAAATTTGGTATACATCATTGATGCGTCAAGAAATTTATGTAATGAATACCGGTTTCTCTGATTGGACTGAAATCTTAGGGGTCATTTCTAATTGCAAAATTTTTGATAATCTGTATATTTGTCACTTGACTGCTTGGTGTTCCTGACATCTTGGTTCAAATTGAATGCATTATGAATGTACCCAGAGCCGAGGGGTTTTCTGATGCGCAGCTTCGTATTAACTCTATGTCTCAGTTGGATGTTCCTGCCTTAGTCTAATATTCTATTGTAACATACACCCATTCAGTCTGACAGTTTGAAATAAGTATCCAGGGGTTTTTCTAGCCGTTTTTTACCCCTCGGCCAAAATTTGGCCGAAGGGTATTGTCGTCGTCATGTACGTCTGTCCGTCTGGCCGTCTGTCCGTCTGTCCGTCCGTTCGTCTGTCCGTCACACCTTTCTCGTTACCAAGATATCTTCAGAACGACTTACCCTAGGCACACCAAACTTGCAGTGCACATCCGTATGCTTGTGACCCAGAACCCTATTGAATCTGGACCTGATTGGTTAGAAACTTTGGCGGCCGTCTTTAATTTATGCGAAACCATCACAGGTTTCTTGTTACCAAGATATCTTTAGAACGACTTACCCTAGGCACCCCAAACTTGCACTGCACATCCATATGCTCATGACCCAGAACCCTACTGAATCTGGACCTCATTGGTTGGAAACTTTGGCGGCCATATTTAATTTATGCGAAATCATTAATCTTGTGTATCTTAGGTACCATTTCTCTGTTCAGTGTGAAACTTGGTATAGATCATCGATGCATCAAGAAATTTCAAAGGAATGACCAAACCAGTTTCCCTGATTCGGTGAAAACCTTGGCGGCCATCTTTAATTTATGCAAAATCTTCAATGATATATATCTTTGATACCATTCAAGTGTTCTATACGAAACTTGGTATACAGCATCGATGTATCAAGAGATCTGCAATGTATAGCCACATCAGTTCCTCTGAGTGGCGGGAAGGATGGGCGGCCATCTTTAATTTATGCAAAATCATTAATGATCTCTATCTCTGATACTGTTCGAGTGCTCGATGTAAAATTGGTATATATCATCGAAGCATCAATAGACTTACGATAAATGACAGTTCTGGCGTTTCTGATTGGGCGGAACCTTGGCGGCCATCTTTAATTTATGCAAAATCTTCAATGATATATATCTTGATACCATTTCAGTGTTCTATATGAAACTTGGTATCCAGCATCGATGTATCAAGAGACTTGCAATGAATAACCACATCGGTTCCTCTGAGTGGCGGGAAGGATGGGCAGCCATCTTTAATTTATGCGAAATCATTAATGATCTATATCTCTTATACAGTTCAAGTGCTCAATGTAAAATTTGGTATACATCATCGATGTATCAATAGACAGTTCTGGTTTTTCTGCTTGGGCGGAAACCTTGGTGGCCATCTTTAATTTATGCAAAATCTTTAATGATGTTTATCTTTGATACCATTTCAGTGTTCTATATGAAACTTGGCATACAGAATCTATGTATCAAGAGACTTGCAATGAATAACCACATCAGTTTCTCTGAGTGGTGGGAAGGATGGGCGGCCATCTTTAATTTATGCGAAATCATTAGGGATCTCTATCTCAGATAATTTTCAAATGTTCGATGTAAAATTTGGCATACATCGTCGATGCATCAACAGACTTATGTAATGAATACCGGTTTCTCTGATTGGACGGAAACGTTTGAGGCCATTTCTAATGGCAAAATTTTTCATAATCTGTATATTTGTTACTTGGCTGCTTGGTGTTCCTGAAGTCTTGTTTTAAATTGAATACATTATGAATGGCTGGCGCCCAGAGCCGAGGGGTTTTCAGATGCGCAGCTTCGTATTCATCGTGGTTACCACGATGAAAAACAATATATATTGAGTTTTGCAGAAAATTTCAAATTGAGTTTTGATAAAAAAAAATTGAGTTTTGCGATTTTTGCCGTTTGCGCGCGGAGCGCGTACGGAAAAAATTTGAGTTTTCCCACAACATACCAGTTGTCAGTTGATAGGTTGTTTCGCATGACCCGCCCGCATCAATATTTTGGAGATAAATAATGCCGCATGTATTTTAATTATCAGTAATTATTGGTCGTAAAAGAAATAAGTAAGCAAATCTAAGTAAAACGAATGAACCGTCACAGCGCGAGTCAGCGCGAAGGCGACTGAAGAGCCGCCATCTTGGTTCACATTCTTGGGGAAAGCCTATTTCAAAAGGAGGCACAGTCCTTTTCTAGCGGGGATTCCCTCGTGTCAAGCACGTGGCAGTAAAGTCTTAACTCCGGCACTTTTGACGGTCGCGTACCAAAGCCATCATGGTTTTAGTTTATGGATCAGTTGTTTCCTCATCAACCAATTCATTTAACCATCCATTTATCTGATGAAACGCTTTTGAGCGAAGTGTTCGAGCACTTCACGTCTTCACTCCCGACAACAACAACGACAACACAGACTGTCGACGAATACTCGTAGCTTGAGGACGACGGACATACAAAATTCGTCGCCGTGGACAGAGAATCCCTATCTTCAGTCAGTGTAAAAGAAATAAAAGAAGATTTCAATAAGAGGGGACTCCTCACGTTAAAAATTTGGGTAATAAATTCTGCAGTTATCTTTAATATTGGTCACAAGTAAGAGTTTTTTCCCTTGATTTCTGTTTACACAATGTGTGTGTGCATTTGAGTTTTACTGTCTACCATAATTATTTACATAATGTTTCAATTAAAGTTAAGCAAACTTAAAATGTCTCTTTAGAGAATAATTATTTCATAAATATTTTTTTCTGTCGATATTTATGAGAGTATTTCAGAGTGTATAAATCTGTAAAACAGGAATGTTGCCAGGTTATATATTCGATCACAATCTTCTCTGTTAACGGTAAAAAATTTAGCTTCAATAATTAATAATTATAGCATCTAGCATGTATGTTTTAGCATGAGGTCATGCTAAACAACCTATTAACTGACAACAGCTGTACTGTGGTTTGGTGTGGTTGTTCTGGAGTGCACAAAACATGCATGTAACACGTGAACGGCTGACTATCTTAGGCCGAAGTTTATATCTTGATCGACAATGCAGCAGCAGTTCTATATGTTGTTGTTGCTCTAAGAAGACACGTCGTGCTAATGTCGCCTCCTATTGTTGGATGATACACGGCACCCTGTCATGGTTTGGGCCAATGAGTTATCTCGCAACACTGAGTTATTTTAGCAATGTTGTTGTAGACTGTGATATAATTCATGTAAATAGAATTGTCAGTATTTGTTGGTCTCTGAAGAAGTGTCGTAAACATATGACCAAACATATGCCCAACCTCAGTTCTGTAATTGGTGCGATGAAAAAGTTGGAAAAATTGAGTTTCATCATTTTTTTGATGAAAAAGGCAAAAATATTGAGTTTTGTAGAATTCTTGGTGCACAAAAAAATTGAGTTTTCAAAATTTATTTGGGCTAGAATAACCCCTGCAGCCCTTGTTCAATTAACAAATTAATAATTAACAGTGAATGATACCTCATGAACTTTGTCAAAATATACTTGTAATTTACCTACACCTCAAGTACACCTCATGGACTTTACTAAAATATGCATGTACAAAAGTATACAAGTACTTACACTGCATAATTCACCTACACCTCAAGTATATTTCCTACACTCCACCGTAACAAGCTTGGCATGAACATAAGATACAGTTATCCACCTACACCTACATGTAAGGTATCTGTATGGTGGACTTGGTGGAAAGGTTTGTCTTGAAATTAAGCACAATATACCATTCACTTATTGTAAGTAATTGTCAGCACAATCTTTTATTCATACTAGCTAAATAGACGAAATATTGCTGAACATGGCATTAAATTTAATTTTCTCTCTACATGTCTATGCTGGATCATCATTCTGGCCTGAATGTTACTTTAAATTACCTACACCTCAAGTACACCTCATTGACTTTGTCAAAAAATCATGTACCTCACTTTTAAATTACCTACGTACACCTCAAGTACACCACCTGGACTTCTAAACAACATGAAAAATGTTATGTAAACTCAATTTTTATTATTATTTTGACATCCGGACACTAATACATCAAACTAAAACCTGCTGTAACATTCTTCACTTCAAATTATCATAGCAACCAGTTAATGGGCACTGTTGTATAATTTACAGAGAAACTATTGTTAATCTCATGCAACCTTAGGCACCTGTGGATATGTTGTCAACCTTCCAGATATATTTCCAAAATGGATATGTTAACTGTCACTTCTCAAATACATTGGTCCCTTGTATGCTTTTGCATTGGAATCCTCTGTGTGGCAATAGGAGTACTTGTGAGCCAATGTTAAAGCTCCTTTATAAGTGTGGTGCTACCATTTTCCGCCATACACGGTCACCTTCCCCTACTTCCAAGTTTGGCTGCTCATATGTTAGTTGTAGGCTTTGTAGCGAAAAGTGCTGCAGAAAATTTATTGTAGTAGGGAGTTCAGCTCAGGGGCTAAATGATGTACGAATTTAATGAAAAACACAATTTCACTGTCCTGCAACTTTGCGTGAATTTACGTGCTAAACATCCGTAAAATGAATTGTTTTTATCAGACAGTGTCCTACAATAAATATTCTTTAAACTCCTTGTGATTTTTATTAATTTCTCTTTGCTATTTCATCGTACATGTTAAACATTTCATGTCCAAATTCGGCCAGAGACTGTACCAGCGAAAGACGGACGTCGCCATATTTATCAAAACAGTCGAAACTCCGACGTTCGTCATCAGGGAGCCAATGGAAAAATGTCTTTCAAACGAACATGGTTTTAAAACGAGAATCTCGTAGATTGTCGTGATATGCGTGGTTTCAAAAATTTCCCCACGGGAAGGACTTACCAGGTCAATTTTCTTCGTTGGTGGCCGGCCGACGGACGACCATGGAGGCCGCAGCTAGTCTCACGCGTACAGTCGGAAAGCTGAATGTATCCTGCGCCTTTTGAACTGGAAGATTTTGATAAATTTAAGCCAGCTATTCCACGAAATGTCTCTGGAAAAAACAGTCCCCTCCACTTCCGAAGTTGCCGCCATTTTGTGACGCTTTCCTATGAACCCAATTCCTATCACCTCCCCTTTACCTCACTTCCTGAATTCGTTGGGAGTATGAAAACACATTGGTGGTTTGCCAACCCTGTTCCCGCTGACTCAAGGCGCTGTCTCCCGCTGACTCAAGGGAGATAATTGAGTAGTAGCTTTTGCCATCAGATTTACTGTCTTCAGTTTTCCAGCTGTATTGACCATATACGTGTTATGATCTTTGAAAAATAATTATAATATCGTTCTCTCAACAGAATATTCTTACAGTTATTGTGATAATTAATTTCTTCATTATTTATTTAAATTAAGTTACTTATTTTTTCCATATGCAAAATCTTCATTTTTCTTATTATTTTTTTATTTTTTTTATTTTTTTTTTAACAAAACTATTTTAATACAGGGAATAGGTGTGTTCAGGTTTTAGATAATATGGAAAGTTCTTGTATACATTTTGAATTCATCTTTCTAGAGTATTTGAAAAGATAATTACTTTTTTTTTACCACACCCCCCCCATCCCCACCCGGCATGGGGCATATACAGTTTTTAATCTAGGTGGCAGCCATCTTGTTTTTTTATCGCAACTTTCATTTCTTCTTCTGATACTTTGCCAGATATCTCAAATATTTCAAATTTGGGTAGCTGAAGACATATGGTGGTGGTCATTTGCTGTTTTGATTCCCCTAAATGTCCATTTGATCTGAATTCAGAATATCTGTATATGCAAATTTATGCAAATGAGCGGATTATCTTCATTCCGAGAGAAAAATAAATATATTTTTTGGAATCGTCATAAAAAATTGACTTGAAGTGTGTCGTTTTGGTGAAATTATATGAAAAATGGTCAATATTGTTACATTTTTGTCTCTATTTTGCGATTTTGTCCCCTTTTTCAGTGCCATGGGTCCAATGTAGGAGTATATGGTCAGAGTTCCGAAAGAATGTCCTTTATAGGGATCTTCAAATGACACAAGCTTCGCTAATACTTGATCGATTTCAATTTCGTAAACTGAGATATATTCCTCTCAGAACTAAATTTGATAAAAACTTGATTGTCTGGATGATAACGTAAAATAAAATTTGAGCTGAACTCAAAATGGATATGTTAACTGTCACTTCTCAAATACATTGGTCCCTTGTATGCTTTTGCATTGGAATCCTCTGTGTGGCAATAGGAGTACTTGTGAGCCAATGTTAAAGCTCCTTTATAAGTGTGGTGCTACCATTTTCCGCCATACACGGTCACCTTCCCCTACTTTCAAGTTTGGCTGCTCATATGTTAGTTGTAGGCTTTGTAGCGAAAAGTGCTGCAGAAAATTTATTGTAGGAGGAGGATGGGGATCAATCAACTGAGAGGTGTTCACTGAAAAATGAGAATACAAATATGCCTGGTACCTATTTTCAATGGTGGTATGAATAAATTTTTCAAAATTGGATATACCTCAAGTACAC
Source organism: Hanleya hanleyi (assembly GCA_036873755.1). Taxonomy (NCBI): domain Eukaryota; kingdom Metazoa; phylum Mollusca; class Polyplacophora; order Lepidopleurida; family Hanleyidae; genus Hanleya; species Hanleya hanleyi. The sequence goes on from JAVTVY010024785.1 coordinate 80,349, forward strand.
CTCAGCTAGTAAAAATTGAGTTTTCAAAATTTATTTGGGCTAGAATAACCCCTGCAGCCCTTGTTCAATTAACAAATTAATAATTAACAGTGAATGATACCTCATGAACTTTGTCAAAATATACTTGTAATTTACCTACACCTCAAGTACACCTCATGGACTTTACTAAAATATGCATGTACAAAAGTATACAAGTACTTACACTGCATAATTCACCTACACCTCAAGTATATTTCCTACACTCCACCGTAACAAGCTTGGCATGAACATAAGATACAGTTATCCACCTACACCTACATGTAAGGTATCTGTATGGTGGACTTGGTGGAAAGGTTTGTCTTGAAATTAAGCACAATATACCATTCACTTATTGTAAGTAATTGTCAGCACAATCTTTTATTCATACTAGCTAAATAGACGAAATATTGCTGAACATGGCATTAAATTTAATTTTCTCTCTACATGTCTATGCTGGATCATCATTCTGGCCTGAATGTTACTTTAAATTACCTACACCTCAAGTACACCTCATTGACTTTGTCAAAAAATCATGTACCTCACTTTTAAATTACCTACGTACACCTCAAGTACACCACCTGGACTTCTAAACAACATGAAAAATGTTATGTAAACTCAATTTCTATTATTATTTTGACATCCGGACACTAATACATCAAACTAAAACCTGCTGTAACATTCTTCACTTCAAATTATCATAGCAACCAGTTAATGGGCACTGTTGTATAATTTACAGAGAAACTATTGTTAATCTCATGCAACCTTAGGCACCTGTGGATATGTTGTCAACCTTCCAGATATATTTCCAAAATGGATATGTTAACTGTCACTTCTCAAATACATTGGTCCCTTGTATGCTTTTGCATTGGAATCCTCTGTGTGGCAATAGGAGTACTTGTGAGCCAATGTTAAAGCTCCTTTATAAGTGTGGTGCTACCATTTTCCGCCATACACGGTCACCTTCCCCTACTTTCAAGTTTGGCTGCTCATATGTTAGTTGTAGGCTTTGTAGCGAAAAGTGCTGCAGAAAATTTATTGTAGGAGGAGGATGGGGATCAATCAACTGAGAGGTGTTCACTGAAAAATGAGAATACAAATATGCCTGGTACCTATTTTCAATGGAGGTATGAATAAATTTTTCAAAATTGGATATACCTCAAGTACACCTCAGCTAGTACCTCACCTGAGGGGTACACCTCATTGAGGGGTACACCTCACTGAGGTGCTAATTTGCATATTTCGATACTCCTCAACTACATGCACCTCATCTACTTCTCAAATACACCTCATAATATCTGAGGGTACACCTCAACTACACCTCAAGTACATGAGTCTCTCCTTTTCCTGGGCCAAACAGTGAGGGTAATTACTCTCTATCCATGCCACTGTCATTAACCTTTATGACACTACTCCACGTCTTAACCTTTATGACGCCACCCAACGTCTTTAACACCTTTTATGACGTTACCCTACGTCTTAAAACACTTTCTAAGACGTCATAACGTTATTGACGTCACTATTACGTTGTCATGACGCCAGTCGATGCTGTCTTCTCTCTGCCACAACTTTCAACTCCTACAATATGGAGAAACGAGCCTGCAAAAGTTGCGGGAAGCTATATACTGACAGAAGCTCACTCAGTCGACACATCAGAATCGTTCACCACAAAAGGGGTTTCACCAAATGCAACTTCTGCGACAAACAGTTTGCCAGGAAAAGGGACTTCCATCGGTACCATTCTAAATGCTTCACCATGCATTTCAGCCTAGAGGATAACCTCCAATCCACGACTGGATGTTCTCCCCAACCCACAGGTAGGAAAGTCACAACCGTTGATGCATCTACCTCCACCACATCACTGAAACCCGCTGACACCCAGCCGTTTTCTCTACTGCCGTCTATGCCACCAACCAACAACGGTTTGGCCACCATTCTTCCAGTGACCAACACAACCACACTGGACATCAGCACGATGGACACACCCATCAGCGATGCAATTGGACTAGCCATGCGCACAGCCAACATCGATGCCAGTCCCTCGAGCCAACCAGCTTCCCTTCCAGACTTTGACCCCATCAACTGGATTGAACTCCTTGACGATTTGATGACCTAACTCAATAACGTTTTCATCACCTCTGTAACCACATTTACTAGCGAGACAAATAATAAAACTTATTATCTCTGTCTTCACCTCTGCATCAGTGTTCTTTATTTTGATCAGATCACAAGGTGTACCCCCCTTTGGTTTTGCCCCCCCCCCCAAACGGCTACCATTAACCTTGCCTCCACTGGACACACTCCACTCCAATCCACCACCGTTCACATTGGAACCACTCATGTCCTCTCCTGGAGCCACATCTGGTGTACCGGCCATCTTCCGGCCAACACAAGACCTCAATGGCCAACATTCGGCCCGCGCTCCACCTCCTACGGCCATCAACCGGCCATCAATTGATACCCTGCATCAATACCGGCCATCTACCGGCCCGCACATAGGCAAACCGGCCATCACTCGGCCAGCAGCCGGCCAGCGTATACAACCAGTATATATAGGACACCTCTGATCACAATCCACAGCCTCTGAAGAGATCACCTAGATCGAAACCGGTCAGGCTTTCTATACACACCACAAGAGTACACCCCGTGCTGCCTTCCAGTCTTGGTTGTTTTATCTCTAGAAACTATACACCTCAAGTACACTCAAATACACCTCAAAGCAGTATTCTCCTGTAAGTATTCTAGACGTAATACAGTGTTGTATAAAACTTCATAATTAATCTTTTCATCAATGTATTTACTCATCTCACATTGTCTGAAACCAGAAGAAATAGTTGTCAGTAAAACTGTGACTGGTTAATTTAATTTTTTTTATATACCTTACCTGCGGTTGACAAGTGTTCAGCACATCATCACCCGATATATATATATGGAAAGATCGAATGCTATACTCTCCTCCCTCGTAGCTATGCAGCACCTATTATTTCCCATGTCGGAAATGAAAAAAAAAATGATTACCTCGCACTTTCAGATTGCACTCTTTCTGGTATGATTATTATATATTATTAAGAGGATGGTATAAATATTGTAAATAAACCCAATGGCCGCCGATGTAGGTTTGTAGATTTGTAGATGGTTAAAACTTAAGGGTTATATGGTAACATTTAACTAAAATGTATGAAGACAACCTGTGCAAATTCTTCTTTTGTTCAGTCGGTCTGTTTTCAGATCTGTCATCCATGAGATGAAGAAACGGCATCTGAAGCCAGTGATATTTTGCGCCCATCTCCGGTATTTCAGGGTTACTTCTCTGTTTTCTGATCTTTTCACTATACCAGTATACTTCTAATTGTTCATTACATGCATGCTCATTAAATTTACCCCCCTCTCCCCCCAAACTCGGATACATGTAATGCAGTATGGCATGTATATCTTCTGTGAATTAAAAAATAATAATTTGTGTAAACTGAAAAAACATCACTTTTCTACTCGACCATTTTCCGATCAGTTTTCACCTTTCACGGGTCACCAAAACTTCCATTATTCTTAATAGTCACAATCAGGAGCAAATTACCCAGGAGGCATTTTGACAGACAATTTCAATGAAAATGTGGTGTAAGGAAGAATTCAAAGTTATTTTAGAATCCATGATGACTTCTATGGAGCCGACAACCTGAAAGTCAGCACTTGGAGCTGTGAATTCATCCATCAGTCAACAAAGCTGTAGCTCTGCCAGTATTTTCCATTCCCCAGTCTACTGCATTTTGTCCATAAACATCGCTGGCATTAATTGTGATCTAACGGTTCTTGCATCCTCTTCAGCCAAACGTCCCTTGATTCCTATTTATTATACCCCCCCTCTAACTGGAGGGGGGCATACATGTATAGCGATCGCTTTGTCCGTCCGTCTGTCGTACTGTCTGTCTGTCTGAATTTCTTGTCCGGGCAATATCTCGGTTAATATTTGATGGACAGGATTGAAACTTTTTCCGAGTTCCGGTATAATTTTCAAGAGTTATGGCCCTTTTTCTGAAATCTCTGTGAATGGGACTTGTCCGGGCTGGATCTTGGTTAATATTGTATGGACAAGTATGAAATATTTTGCATGACTATGATGATGAGCCCACAGTTGTGCAGTAAGTTTCTCCAAGTTTAACCATATTTTTCAAGTTATGGCCCTTTGAACCCTGAATTTCTCCATGGAATTCAGGGACTTGTCAGAGGCTGGATCTCCAGGTCTATCACCTTGTATGGAACAATTAGCAAATTGCAGGGATATATTAGCTGGTCAGTGCCCTGTAGTTGTGCAGTGTGAAGTTTCTCCACATTTCGCTTATATTTTCAAGAGCTGTGGCCTTTTTTTCTTGAAATCTTTGTGAATTAGGACTTGTCCAGGCTGAATCTCGGTTAATGTTGTATGGACAATTAAGAAATTTGCAGAATGTGTGGTCAGTGCCCTGTAGTTGTGCAGCATGAAGTTTCTCCACGTTTCGCTTATATTTTCAAGAGTTATGGCCCTTTTTTCTTGAAATCTTTGTGAATTGGGACTTGTCCAGGCTGGATCT